>JAOTQJ010096989.1:0-11731 GCA_025642045.1 Solanum sejunctum
CTATAGATACCATTCATGAAATCAACACATATACACATCTCTTTCATCATCATAAAGTCACTTAACTCATATACCATGCATTAGGCCTTCAATAACTCAAGAAGCATTAACCGGACATTTTATCAAATACTTGGCAGGTATGTAATGCTAGTATAAAATCATGCAATTCAAGAGTGAAATCGTATAAGTAAATTCAATGTGAAATCACCCACCTACACTTAGTAGTACCCTCAAGCAATATACATCAAAATCCTTGATCAAATCTCAATATAGATCAAAGATTCATAGCTCAAAACATGCTTAAACACTCACACTTTTATAAAATCCCAACATAGTCAAATTCATAGTAAGTAAGACCCATAAGTAAATCAACTTAGAAACATAAGTTTTATATAAAAAAGAATCTTGGGCACCATGGATGAAAGGACCCAATGGTTGAAATCCACTACCTTAGCTTTGGAGAATTCATTGATGAAGATTGGAAATGGAGACTTGAACTTTGAGTGAAATTCGTAAAATCCGGAATGAATTTTGGCACTGGAATTTTGGGTGAAATATTAGTCTAAGTGTTTGAGAGAGTATTGGGGAATGTCTTGTATGATATGAAGGTGAAATATGGCTAAGTATCGGTATTTTCACGCATAAGAAGGCTTAGGCCCAAGACCCAAAAGCTTTGAACCGAACTAGAAAAATTGGCTACAAAATATCATATGTCTGCATCTGGTCCACGACACAAACCCAGCACGGAGGACATTTTTACACAAGTCTGCGATGGCTATGCGTCACGGTACCAAGCAGATCATTTCTGAAAATTGAATTTTTAGAAAATTGAAATTTTGATACAGTTGCTCTAAAATCGAGGTTAGACCCATTTTCTACTTAATTTTGTCCCTGATCACAAATATGAACTCTAATTTTCAATATCACACACGAATTTTGAGATATATGGAAATTACGATTTCGGGCACTTTCGAGACACTTTTTCAAGCACTTTTTGGGATCGTTTCAACATTATTGAGGCTTATACAAGGAACTGATAAATTAATGTTGTTAATGATATTGTTAGAGGTGTTCAAGGGAACTCTGCAACTGATTGAGAAGACTTGATTCATAACAGATTTGGAGTATTGGTTATACTCTGCCAAGAATGTCGTGCATGAAAAAGGAGGATGCGGTATCGTCAATGATAGGTTTTTCAACAGTAGAACATGAGTTGCAGCTGTCGTGGCCCCTGCTGGTGCTACATTGCTATTGAGGCCTTAGTGTTTATTAAGTAATACTGAGAAGTTACTATAGAGGTAGATGCGACAACTGGGGCTAAATCTGTTGCCATATCAAAACTGGTTCACTTACAGAAGATGGTGGTTGGCTACTTGACTATGTGATAGCCGAGGCTATCACAAGGAATGAAAATATGCTCATATGCTCTTGATATATTTTACATTGCACTTGCTTCATTAATGATTTTTTAAAACTAACATTGCCAAATAAGTATAATATGGAATCCTCCAAATTCGTATGTAGAAGGTCCCATTAATTTCAAGTACTTTAATTCAAATTTAACTTATGATCGGCTACAATAAACTTATTCTCATTGTTTCATCATGATCCTCGACTTAAATTTGTTTCTATCATTATAGATGATGAGGATTTGATTATTACCAACTTCATCTTAGGAGGAAGAACTTGCATATTTAGGCTAGAATAAGAAATCATGTAACCGATATTTCTTTTAGAAATACACATTTCACTTCCAAGACTCATTTGCTAGAAAAAAATGATATGCAATGATGTATTTACTCTCCATGGAAGTAATTGCTCGATGGAGCGCTCGTATTTGCACTATGGTGCAAGTGGATTATCTATAGGTTAACGTTGAGGGATTTGGTGAGATGATTGGTATCCCGCTAACTTCTAATTAGAGGTAACTCAACTAGCATGCCAATGAGATCTGTTGTCTTTGTGCATTTTACCATCTAGTTTGATAAGAGACAAAGTTTGTGTCTTCTATTGTTTGTGTGTAAGTTCTTCATGAAATGTTCTGCATATAGTTTTAAATTTTTTTTGCATTGATACTATGAAGTATTTTATTCCTTTGTCAAGTGTTTATTCTAATTTACATATAGAGCTTCATAAAAATTTATCAATCCTATTTTCTATCGTTAAAGTGAACTGAACCAAAAATATCTGCAAAGCACACTTTACACACCTCTGACAGCACCATTGCATGGAGAGCGTGTGTCTCTATTACTTCCTTGGAGTTCAGGGGACAAGCATACTAATTTCTAACATAGTAACTATGAGAGTGCTAAAGGATAAATATCACTATCAAGATTGTTCAACATGTGGTTCAACCAATAGCAGAAATAGGATTTTCATAGAAAGGTATTAACACATAAAGGGTAAACACACGAAGAAAAACAAGGTAGTGTCTCCGCCATTGGGATCATAAATAGAAAGCAGGACCTGACCAGTAATAACTTGTTTATGGAATCTGGTTCTCTACCTGAGAAAAACAATACCTATTTAGTTATATCTCTCTGTATAAACGATGCAAAATCCTTCAAATGATGCTAGAAGAACACCACAAGAACCAAAACTAAACTTTCTAGACAAACCAGGAACCAAAAGTATAGTTATATAATGCTAATATGCCATGCATGATAAAAGATATAGGCTCCTCGACATTAGAAGTTGATGATGAAGAGTGAGAAACAGGTTCCTGCCATCTCAACATTATAGTAATCGCCTTGCTCGTTCTATTGTCCGTGGTTCATATATTATTTCTGATTTCATAGATTCCCGAGAGAACCTGATCAACTCTTTCAGTACCTTCAAGGATTGACTTTCATTAACACTTGTATCTACCAAAAGGATGGCCTTCTGGAGTAAAGGGGCAGAGGCAAGTACAAAACTTATAAAGAGCAACTCGTCTCTTGAACTACGAAATTTATTTATTTTTAATATTCGCAAGTTGTTGAGTTTTTCTAATAGTCTATTACTTGAAACGAATTTACATCCACTTCCTTTTCATCTTTGTTCCTCTAGCCCATCGACTATATGTAGATTAAAAGTAAAATAAGTGGCATTTCAACTCCTTACTAAGAAATATTATTAACAACTCTTGAATTCAAGTAGAACTTACCTAAAATCAAAGTATCATTAAATTTGGAGAACTTCTAAGAATACTTAGAAAAGTAAATATTTGATATTCACTTTAAAAAATAATGACAAATATAGAGAAATCTCAATCTGGTGAGGCGCAATGGAAGACTCTGTACTTCGCTACAAGAAGCAAAAAATTAGACAGCGAACAACCACAAAAGAATAAAGTTTAACATTACCAAATAAGCATTTTACATAAATAGACATCCAAACGTGGCCAACGCCAGCAAATAAAAACTCCTACTTTGAATATGCACATCTAACGCCACCTCAACTTGTCTCAATTGTGCTCAGTTGAAGACTCCAACTTACGAAATGAACGTCAGGTTTCCATGGACATAAAGTGGGGATGAGTTGGAGTGTGTAGTTCTCAGTTGAAACCAAGTTGAGGTGTATAGATGTGCACTTTCGAAGTAAGAGTGCTTACTTGCCAGCTGAGACAACGTTTGAGCATTTTTTTTATCTATCATGCCTTTTGAATATATCCAAATATATCATTATTCTTTTATGCAACTTACCTTGAGGACACTTTGGCTTAAAACAAGATGACTAAGGTTAGTTCAACTGCTGAGAAGATTTGTCAATTTCATTATTTTATCTTGTTTGTTTAGTGAAACTTCTTCGTCAGATACAAATACAAATAAACTGTAATGACCCTCAAGTCGTTTTGAGAAATAGAGCTTTTTTTCCATAAAAGATTTATCTTATAAATTTTAAAAGGGATTCTTGGATTATTTAATTATTTTTATTATTTAGTTAAGAGATAATTTTAGATAATTAATTTAATTAGTGGATTAAAATAATAAATAAGTGATTATTTAAAAAAAAAAAGAAAAGAAAGCTTTTATATTAAAATATATATATATAATAATAACATAAGAGAAAGGGCTGCTACCCTAGAAAACAATGAAACATAAGACTTTTTCTTAAGAAAAAGAGGACGAAGCTACCGTCAGACTTCAGCACTATTCCTGGTAAAATCTTTACCTTTAATTCAACCCCCATTGAATGTTAGATTGTGTATAATATATTGGTTATATGAATTAAATAATTTTGAAATTGGAAAGGAGCAAGTAGTAAATCATGGGTAAGGGTAATTAGTATTATGGTAATTTTTGTACAGTGACAACCATCCTTAGACAATCGTTAGATAAAAGTAAGAGTATATGTTCGGATAATTGATGACATGAAAATTGTAATTCTCAAGTTAATTACCGTATTATAATTAGGGTTGATAATATTGGTATAGCTAATTGATTATTAGGTATATTATGATATAAGAATATTATTATATTTGTCTTATTTGGGGGAATTAAGGCTTAACCTTAGGCTTGAAATTTATTAACTTGCTTAGAGAATTAAGTGAATTTTTGGGTCTAGATTAGACATATACTAATATGGGTGTCTATGGACTCATTTATTTATGAATATTATGTATTTGATAAATTCAAAATATTTGGAGGTATTGAAGAAAGGGGAAGCAATGGTGGACTAGCTTGCTTGACTTTGGTTCCTTGATTCTTCAATTTGAGGTAGGTTATGGTTTATTCTATCCAATAAAGAGACTCTTAATAGCGATTGATAGTCATCGAGTAAGACTGTGATATCTTCTATGCACTAAATTGTTGTGGTTTGATTGACTGATATATCGTTGTGATTGGTCTGCAATCCCAAGACCATGAAACCCATAATAATCTTGAACTTGATCTCTCAAAGTGATGCCTTGAATAAAGAAGACTTGGTGAAACATTGGTAATGAAGTGAGAAATAATGATAAGGAATAATGAATTATATATTATAGATCGGGTGTCACGTTCCGACACAATATTATAGGATCGGGTGTCCTGTCCGACATATATATATTATTATATTATAAGATCGGGTGTCACGTTCGACACATATATATTATATATTATGGATCGGGTGTCACATTCGACATATATATATTATTATATTATAGGATCGGGTGTCACCTCCGGCACATATTATATATATATATATATTCGATCGGGTGCTACGTTCGGAACGATAATAATAAAGGAAAGCATGTTAAAACAATTTAATGTACTCAATGTTAAGGAACCTATCTCTCAAAAGAAGTGTGATGTGGAGGCCTGAGTCCTCATGTGTATTAGTGATATTGTTGATTGATTGTGTACTTGTTTCTTGTTGTTGCCACCTGTTAAGTGTTATGGTTGATTTCCTACTATTATTCTATGCATATTGATTTCTGTTTTGAGTCCGTCGATGATACCTACTCAGTACATGTTGCCCGTACTGACCCCTACTTGTATTTTTTCTTGTTTTGTTTTGTGGAGTGCAACAAGTGTTCCACCGACTTCGACTCGCCCTCAGCTCTAGCTAATCTTCAGCACCTCGGGTTCCAGGGTGAGCTATTCCTCTAGATCGCATTGATCTCTTTAGTGATGTCATGGTGTCCTTAGCTTTCGAACCTAAACCATTTTATTCATTTACTTTGGTGTTGACATTTTTAGAATTGGTATTTTGAGACTAGTGTCCTTGATGTGATGACTTTCAGATTTTGGGGAACGTTAAGTAATAAACTTAGTAGATTTGTTTATTTCTGCTTATGAGTTTAACCTTCCAATTATTATCATATTTTATAAGTGAATTGTTAGTATGGATTGGGATTTATATATTGGTTCGCCCACCTAGGAGGGTAAGTGTGGGTGCCACTCACAACCCATTTTGGGTCATGACGTGAACTCATCTCCTCGAGTTCATAAAAGGACTCAATTTTAGGGTGTCGCTTCCACAATCAAAGAGACGTAAAATAGTAACTTTTAGGGCATATATATTCAAGAAATGAAGACCAATGCACTGTTTGGAACCTAGTCTCTCAAGATTTGACATCCAGAGAAAAGAAGTTGTAGCCTCTAACTCAAACGAAAATTGCGTAAATAGAAGTATTTTGAGATCATGAAAACCCCTAAGACTACATGAAGGCCTGAAAATGCAGTTTGACAGGACCAAACGCTGTAGTCCCGTATCATACACATAGGAAGGCAATTTATACGGGGCATTGCCAATGATTTGATTCTGAATAATGATATCCATTATACCGTTTCTTGACAAAAATAACATCCATTGATAGACAACTAGATGCTTATACGGGGCATTGCCAATGATTTGATTCTGAATAATGATATCCATTATATTGTTTCTTGACAAAAATAACATCCATTGATAGACAACTAGATGCAGAGAAGAATGTACTACTGAAATATCCACGAAGAATGTTTTAATGAATTCACAGTGCTGAAACAGAATTATACTAATAATGTCTATTGTGTTTGATGGCAGTTTCTTTGTGCAAAACATCATATCAAACACGATCTTTGGGTTTGAAGCCAAATATATCTCCACGATCTAGACAAAACACTTGTTCTTGCAGCATCCTCAATAGGTATATGATCCAGAATATGTTGTATCACATTAATAAGAAGATCTGTAATTCTATCGAGTTTGTTACCGTCATCTATCATCTCCATTCTCTTTTGATCATTGGCAAAGAAAGAAGAAAAAGAGGAAAGTTAAACATAAGTTAAAACATACTTTAAGATTTTGAATGTATGTCAAAGCAAAGCTTGTAAGACAGATAGCTAGATAGTTGTTTTAAAGAAGATACTTTAAGTTGCTTTAACATACATTCAAAATTTTAAAGTATGTTTTAACTTATGTTTAACTTTTCTCTTCTTCGTTTTGTAAATAATCAAAAGTCAGAATGGAGATGATAGATAACAGTAACAAACTTGATAGACTTACAGATCTTCCTATTAATGTCATACACCATATTCTGGATCATATACCTATTAAGGATGCTGCAAGAATTAGTATTTTATCCAGACCATGGGGATATATTTGGGCTTCAAACCCGAAGCTCGTGTTTGATATGACGTTTTGTACAAAGAGACTGTCATCAAACACAATAAACATTATAGTAAAATTTTGTTTCAGCACCATGGATCCATTAAAACATTCTTTGTGGATATTTCAGTAATACATTCTTCTTTGCATCTAGTTGTTGATCAATAGATGGTATTTTTGTCAAGGAATGGTATCATGGATCTCACTATTCAGAATCAAATCAACGGCAATGCCCTGTATAAGTTGCCTTCCTATATATATGATAGGGGACTATAATGTTTGGTCCTACCGAACTGCATTTTTCGGCCTCCGTGTAGTTTTAGGGGTTTTCATAAGCTCAAAATACTTCTATTTACGCGAGTTTCATTTGAGTTAGAGGCTACAACTTCTTCCCTCTGGATGTCAAACCTTGAGAGACTAGGTTTTAAACAGTCATTGGTCTTCATTTCTTGAATATATATGCCCAAAAAGTTACCATTTTATGTCTCTTTGGTTGTTGAGGCGACACCCTAAAATTGAATCCTTTTATGAACTCAAGGAAGATGAGATTATTTGCATTTGTATCCGACGAATAAGTTTCACTAGACAGACAAGACAAAATAATGAAATTGGCAGATCTTCTCAGTTGCTGGACTAACCTTAGTCATCTTGTTTTAAGCCAAAGCATCCTCTAGGTAAGTTACACAAAAGAAAAATGATATATTTAAAAGGCATGATACATAAAAAGATGCTCAAACTTTATCTCAGCTGGCAAGTAATCACTCTTACTTTGAGAGTTCACATCTAGACACCTCTACTTGGTCTCAACTGAGAACTACACACTCCAATTCAACCCCACTGTGTGTCTGCGGAAACCTACTGTTTATTTTGTAAGTTGGAGTCTTCAACTGAGCACAATTGAGACAAGTTGAGGTAGCATTAGATGTGCATACTCAAAGTGCATACTCAAAGCTGGAGGTTTTATTTGCTAATTTTGGCCACGTTTAAGTGTATGTTTATGTAAAATGCCTATTTGTTAATGTCAACCGCTATTCTTTTGTGGTTGTTTGTTGTCTAGTATTTTGCTTCTTGTGCAGAGTAGAGAGTCCTCCGTTACACCTCACCAGATTAAGATGTCTCTATCTTTGTCATTATGTTTCTGACAGTGAATATCAAATATATACTCTTTTAAGCATGCTTTGAAGTTCTCCCAATTTAATGATATTTCCATTTCAGGTTAGTACTACTTGGCTTCGAAAGTTGTTACTCACTTTTCCAAGTAAGGAATTGAAACACCACTTATTTAACTTTTAATCTACGTATAGTCAATGGGCCAGAGAAAGAAAGATGAAATGGAAGTGAATATAAATTCTTTTCAAGTTACCAGACTATAGAACACAACTCAACAACTTGTGAATATTGAAAATAAACAGACTTCGTGGTTCAAGAGACGAGTTGCTCTTTATAAGTTTTGTACTTGCGTCTGCCCCTTTACTCTAGAAAGCCATTCTTTTGGTAGATATAAGTGTAAATGAAAGTCATTACCTGAAGATATTGAAGGAGATAATGAGGTTCCCTCGTGTATCTATGAAATCAGAAATAATATGTGAACCACGAACAATAGAATGAGCAAGGCGATCACTATAATGTTGATATGGCAGGAAGCTGTTTCTCACTCTTCATCATCAACTTCTAATGTAATGGAGCCTTTACTTTTTATCATGTACGACATATCAGCATTATATAACTATTCTTTTGGTTCCTTGTTTGTCTAGAAATTTTAGTTTTGCTTCTTGTGGTGTTCTTCTAGCATCACTTAGGATTTTACGTCATTTATACAGAGAGATATAACTAAACAGGTAGTGTTTATCTCAGGAAGAGAACCAGAATTCATACACAAGTTATTACTGGTCAGGCATTTCATGTTGTTTAGTTCTGCTTTCTATTTCAGATCTCAATGGCGGAGACACTACCTTATTTTTCGTAGTGTGTTTACCTTTATGTGTTGATACCTTTCAATGAAAATCTCATTTCTGCTATTGGTTGAACTACATGAGGAACAGTCTCGATAGTGGTGTTTATCCTTTAGCACTCTTGTAGTTACTGTGTCAGAAATTGGTTTGCTTTTCCCGTGAACTCCAGGGAAGCTAATGGAGTCAGCCACACACGTTCTCCATGCAATGGTGCTGTTAGGGGTGAATAAAGTGTAGTTGGTTCTATCTAAAGAGCTCGCCACCCGAATAAACCTTGTGCCTTGCCAACAATAGCTATTACTCGTTTATGACTCATAGTGATAGAGCAAAACTTGAGCTATTCACAAATTCACCAAAGGTTGATTGTTACTGCCATTGGCTACAAAACTGTTGTTTTGTAGAATAGCATTAGCTTGTTGCACATCATTGAGGCTTATACAAGGAACTGATAAATTGTTGTTGTTGATGATATTGTTAAAGGTGTTTAGACGAACTCCGCCACTAATTGAGAAGCCTTGATTCATAACAGATTTGGAGTGTTGGCTATATTCCGCCAAGAATGTCGTGCATGAAAAAGGAGGATGTAGTATCGTGTCAATGACAGTTTTTTCCACAGTAGAACATGAGTAGCAGTTGTCCTGACCCCTGCTGGTGCTGCATTGCTATTGAGGTCGTAATGTTCGTTAAGTAATACAGAGGAGTTACTACCTAAGCAGGGGCGACAACAGGGGCTAAATCTGTTGCTATGTCAAAACTGGTTCACTCACAGAAGATGGTGGTTGGCTACTTGACAATGTGGTAACCAGGTCTATCACAAGGAATGAAAACATGCTCGTATGCTCCTGATATGTTTTACATTGCACTTGCTTCATTAGTGATTCTTACTAAGCTAACATTGCCAAAGATAAGTAGAATATGGAATTCTCTCTTTCGTAGATAGAAGGTCTTATTGATTTCAAGTACTCTAATTCAAATATAACTTATGATTGGCTACAATCAACTCATTCTCATTGTTTCATCATTATCCTGGGCTTATATCTGTTTCTATCGTTACAGATGATGAGAAGTTGATTACAACCAACTTCATCGTAGGGGAAAAACTTGCATATTTGGGTCAAAATAAGAAATCGCATGATCAATATTTTATTTAGAAATATACATTCCACTTGTATTACTAATAGCATGAATTTTTTAGGTATTAGTAATGCATAATTTTAATGCATGCATTAGTATGATAAGACCAAATTACCCTCAAAATCTTTATTTACATCTTTTTCATCATATATAAATGGAAAATCTTTGTAAATAAATTCTTTTCTGTAATACATATTTTTAATGCATCAATTTACATAAAAATATTCTATGTAGAATTTATATTATTAACACAAATTTTATACATATATATAAAAAAAAATTTATGTCGGTGATGTGGCATCCTCCTAAGCCAAGATTACTATTTACCCTTTTTTTAAAATTTTATTTTAAAACCTTTTTTCATAATTTACTTAATATTTTAATTAGATAAAACTTAACAGTCACGACGACTAATTACAAACAAATAGATAAAAATCCAACAATCGCATTAACCCCGCTTCGAGAAACATCTCCTTCACAAGACAACGGCAATCAACAAAAATCACATATTGATATTGCTGTTGTTGAAAAGAAATTTTAGCGATATGAAATTTTATGTTTGTTGGGTTTCTTCACTTCTTTCATATTTCATGACTTTTTTTCTCATTGCAGGGAGTATATTGGCTTCTTGCACAACATAAGGAACATTGACTTTACATAAGGAAAATTGACTGTACAAACAGTAGTTTTGAATGTGTGCGCCGTAAGTTTTGTAATCTTTTGTGAAATTATGCTTTCCCTAGACACATAAATTTGACACAGATATATTGCTCATTCAACGGTGCCTCATTGCATAATAGAGGGAGAACATACCACCAACAACAACAACATTACCACAATGCCTCAAAGGTTCCCACCCATTGCGAGGTAAGGGGGGTCGGATGTACGCAGCCTGACCCTTATGTTTAAAAACATAGTGTGACTGTTTCCGGATGATCCATGATGAGCTTCGAAAGTTGCATTGACTAACTGTTATTTCCCAATTGAAAGAAGCACAGACAATTTAAAGAGGGAGAACATACCAAATAATAATATTTGATTTGAACTTTGGGTTGAGGCCAAAGGATCAATTGAGCGTTGGTAAACACAAATTTGAGAGAAAAAATTCTTCTATTACTTAAAAGAATAGATTACAAAACAACTCTCAGACTCACACTTGTCTTGGTGTTCTTTGTGATGATTAATGAAGGAGCTCAGCAACTCCTTTTATAGGGGAATTATACTCCCATAGATGTCATTGGTGACATCACAAGGGGTATAGAAATTCAATTGTTAGGTGCTACATTGCAGCCATTCTTGAACTTGACTGCAACCTTTCTTGAATTCAAAAGAGATGGCTGGACTTTTTTCAATTCTCCCCCTCCAGCCATATCTGGAACAAGCATCCGGGCTATATCTTTACATAGCTCTAACTTCTCTCGAGTCACCACTTTCGTCAACATGTCAGTTGTACTCTCCTTCGTATGGATCTTCACTAGTTTCAACAGTTGTCGATTCATCATCTCGCGTATCCAGTGATACCGAATATCAATATGTTTTGTACGAGAATGGTACATGGAGTTCTTGCTCAAATCCAGAGCACTCTGACTGTC
>JAOTQJ010097009.1:0-11730 GCA_025642045.1 Solanum sejunctum
ACCCCACATCAATTTTATTCTTAAGGACCAAACTTAGAAGGAATATTGTATTCGGTCCCAAACTTTATTAAATCGAATCAATTAAGAACTTTCGGGGTTTAAATTACGTTACGGGTCCTAACATTTAGCATATTTAAAAATTAAAAATTGATAAATCAAACCAATAATATATTGTATTCAGGCTCTAGACTTTACTCATAGGTTCATTCATGCAATCTTTTATGAAATAATATATGGTGTTTTTGAAATAACTCATGAAAAGTATTTAACTAGTGAAATCAAGTTTATGAATGATCTCCAACACATGAAAATACATAGAATATATAGAATTTACAAGAAAACATTCATAGAAAACATGCATACAAGTTAACACTTTCACAATCTCTTTATTACCATCAATAGGGGCACATGGAATAATATTTTCATGTTTTAGTTTAGCCTTATATAATTTCTCTCCTCTTTTTTCTTAGCCCTGGATTTTGTTTAGAATGCATAGAAGGCTTTGGAATGGACTTAAAAACTATTTTTAGGTCAAAAATGATTTATATTGGTCGTGGATTAAGTTTAGGAGGAGTGGAGAAAAGTCTGGAATTTCCCTCGAAGAATTAAAAATTTTGAACTTTGGTGAACCAGGTCCGTGACCCGAACTTGTTCCATCGACGTTCTTTTTTTAAAAAAAATTTTTTGATCGATTTTAATTTCCAATACCGTAGAAAATAAAGGGACAAAAATTAAATGCAAATCCTCGACCAGTCCACAACATGGGCTTGTTGCCTACTCTTTTGGAACTGCATCTTTGCCCCAAAAAATTATCTTTTGATCCAATTGTTCTAAAATTCAAACAAAATTATTTTTTCACATAATTATTCATGTTGATCACTATTTTGACCTCAAATTTGCCAAAAAGAGTATGAAAAGATGTGTTATACAAACGTCTCTTATCTAGGGATATTTTGATAATTTTGCTGGGTGTAACAATAATATCATCAAAGAATGCATAAAATTATTTATTTCATGAGTTTAAGTCATAACTTTAATAGGGAAGAGTTTATTTTATTAGAACATCCTTACAAGGATAAGAAAAAAACATCATAAGACCTTATACTTGATAGTTTAAGATTATGAAAGACTAAAAATACGACAATAAATTATTAAACCACTAAAAATTGAAAAGGACAACATTGACCCATAACAACTCTCGACAAAGCCAAAATTAAATAAAACAAGACTGATAAACTCTTCTCCGAGGATTGGACTCAATGACTAACTTTAATATCTGCAAATTAATGATCCTTCTCTGCAGAAGCCTTCACGTTACCTCTAGCAGCAACAAGATTCTTCAATTTTTGAACGGAGGACCTAGCTATTGTATTAGAATCAATAACAGAATCATAAAAAAATGGTTTACCACTGGGAGAATAAGCAAGAAGAACAACATGATCTCCTGTTATACGAGAATGTTTATGTGCTTTTTTGACAATATTTTTCATTCCCTTCTTGAATGTTGCCTCGCCTTTCACTTCAGACTCCATTTTTGTTTCAGTCATTTGTTGGCGCATAATTTTGTTTTCTGCCATTACAAAAGCTTTAGTCAAAAGAAGATGATTTGATGGAATAAGCTTGAGAAACATTGAGAAGAAAATCATATAATTTATAGGTAAATTTTATTTTTTCCACTTTGCAATTAAGTTAAATCAATAAATGAATTGCATGTTATGAAACTTTTGAAGAGATTTACAACCCTTAAAATACATTTTGACTTTAACTTTAACGGTACGTGAGTTATATTTTTTCCATTCAAGTGACGTTTTCTAATTTTCCAAAAATAGATTACTCCACTTTTTTAAAAAAGCCTATTTTTAGTTAGATTTAAAAACTTTTTTAGATTTTAAAAAGTGGAGTATCAAAAGCACACCTAAACTATTTTTTTTGAGTTTCATATCAAAACTATTGAGAGTGTGATTTTCATATCGAAACTATTACTTATTAGTTTGAGAATGTCACGTCGACCTAACCTTATAGGTCATGATGATACCTACCATAACCTGTTGAATAGATTGCAATGTGGGGAGTCTTCCACATTGGTGGGAGAACTTTCTTGAGCCTTTATACATACATACGTATATATATATATATATATATATATATATTTAATTAAATATCTAAATGACTTGGGCTTGGGGCTTGGGCACGGGTCGGGTCGGATCTTGAATTAAATAAAGATTTATTTTTGGTCATTTTCAGAGAGATTATCCAAAATGAGCTGACAAGGCCCATTCTTCTGCACTAGTACCACCAGCTAGAGGAAATCAGAGGGGTGCTACTTCTAGCATAAGTGGGCCCATAAACCATTTGTATGCCATAGATAGTTGCCAAGATCAGAAAAACTCCCAGATGTTGTGGTGGGTATAATTCAAGTCTTTACTATTGATTGCTATGTTTTGATGGATTCTGGTGCTACTTTGTCTTTTGTGTCTCATTATGTGGCTAGTAGATTTAATAGAACTCCTGAGTGTCTTCTTGAACCCTTTGATGTTTCTACTCCGTTTGGTAAGTCTATTCTAGCTGAAAGAATCTATAGAGACTGCATAGTGTTCGTCTATCATAAGGATACTATTGCTGATTTGATTGAGTTAAAGATGATTGACTTCGTTGTGATTCTTGTCATGAACTGGCTTCATGCATATTATGCCTCTGTTGATTATAGAAATCAAATTGTCAAACTTCAGTTTCTAAATGAGCCTATCATAGAGTGGAAGGGTGATTCTATTATGCCTAAGGATAAGTTTATTTTCCACCTTAAAGTCAGAAAGTTAATCTCAAAGGGATATATCTACTAGGGCTGTCAAATGGGCGGGTTGGGCTAAAATTGAGAAAATTTAAATGGGTTGCATTAAATATCGGGTTGGGTCTTGACTCGCCCAAATGTACTTTGGGCTCAAATTGATTGGGCTAAAATTTGGGATAGGTCATGACCCGTGCAATTTAACCCACTTAATTTAAAACTAGCATTGAATATGCAAAACAAATGATACATTGAGTTGAAGTGAGAATCTTATTAGGCGTAACTCAGAATTATTTTATAATGGGTTAAATTGCATTGGGATGAAAATTGACCCAATTCTAAATCATATTGAACCCAACCTATCAAATTATGGACGGGTTGGCTTTGCTTATGTTTGGGCTTATTTTGCCACCTCGAGTATCTACTATCTCATGTGAGTCAAGTCTGATGATGTTAAGCCTCCTACCCTTGAGTCTGTTCTGATTATGAATGAGTTTCCAGAAGTATTTCTTGAGGATCTGCCTGGAGTCCCTCCCGATAGGAAGATTGACTTCTGAATTGATATTCTTCCTGACACCCAACCTATCTCTATTCCGCCATATAGAATGCTCCCACAGATTTGAAAGAACTGAAAGAGCAGTTAAAAAATATCTTGGATAAGAGATTTATTAGGCTGAGTGTTCTCCATGGGGCGCTCCTATCCTATTTGTTCAAAAGAAATATGGTCCCCTTAGAATATGTATAGATTATCGCAAATTGAATAAGATGACCATTAAGAACAAATATCATCTTCCGAGAATCGATAACTTATTTGATCAACTTCAAGGTGTCACTATTTTTTCCAACGTAGACTTCAAATCAGGCTATTACCAGTTGAAAGTAAGAGAAGGTGACATCCCAAAAATAGTTTTTCAAACTTGATATGATCACTTTGAGTTTCTGGTAATGTCCTTTGGGTTGACAAATACGCCCGCAACCTTCGTTGACTTGATTAATAGTGTACTCAGACAGTATCTTGACATACATATTCGTGATCATGTTTATTAATGATATTCTGATATATTCTAGAGATGAAGAGGAATATTCCAATCGCCTCAGAATCACTTTGCAGACGCTCAAGGATAATGAGTTATATGTGAAGTTTTCAAAGTATGAGTTTTGGCTCAAATCTGTGGCATTCTTAGGCCATATAATTTTGGGTGATGACATTTGAGTGGATACTCAAAAGATTGAGGTGGTAAAAAATTGGCCAAAACCCACCTCTCCGACTGACATAAGAGGCTTTTGGCGTTTGGTTGGTTACTACCGTAGATTTGTTGAAGGGATTTCTCCCATATTTGCACCATTCACTAAACTGACTCAAAAGAAGCTCAAGTTTTAATAATCTGATTAGTGTGAGAAGAGTTTCCAAGAGTTGAAAACAATGCTGTCTACTACCCTTTGACCTTGTCTGAAGGAGCTGACGGGTTTATTATTAGTTATGATGCTTCGAGAGTAGTATTGGGTGCGTATTAATGCAAAAAGGTAAAGTTATTACTTATGTTTCCAAACAACTCAAATTGCATGAGAGGAACTATCCTACACACGACTTAGGATTGGCAGCTGTGGTGTTTGCTCTCAAACTAAGGTGCCACTATCTATATGGAGTGCATGTCGATATGTTTACAGACCATAAGAGCCTGTAATATGTTTTCACCCAGGAGGAGCTTAATCTGAGGTAGAGGAGATAGCTTGAGTTACTCAAGGACTATAACATGAGCATCCTCTACCACCCAGGTAAAGCTAACATAGTTACTAATGCACTTAGCAGGTTATCTATGGGAAGTACCTCCCATGTCGAGGAAGCAAAAAAGGAGTTGGCTGAAGAGGTACACAGACTAGCGTGATCAAAAGTTCAACTCTATGAATTGGGTGAAGGTGGAGTATTTGTGCATAATGGATCTACATCATCCCTTTTAGTAGAGGTAAAAGAGAAGCAAGACCAAGATCCCATCTTACTCCAATTGAAGAAAGATGTACATAAGCAGAAAGTAATGGCTTTCACCAAAAGGAAAGATGGGGTATTGAGGTACTAAGTCAAATTGTGTGTTCCAGATATTGATGGAGTTTCAAAGAGGATCATAGCAGAGGCTCATAATTCCAGATATTCCATTCACCTAGGGTCAACTAAGACATATCACGACTTGAGAGAAATTTATTTGTGGAGTAGGATGAAGAAACACGTTGCTGAATTCGTTTCCAAGTGCCCGAATTGCCAATAAGTTAAAGTTGAGCACCAAAGGCCAGCTCAGAATTTTGAGATTCTAGAATAGAAATAGAAGATGATTAATATGGACTTCATCATAGGTATATCGAGGTCTCGCAGATAGCATGATTCAATTTGGGTATTAATAGTTGATTGAATGACAAAATCGGCTTACATCTTGGCAATAAAAACGACTGACAATGCGTAGGATTATGTTTGACTATACATAAGAGAGATTGTTAGATTGTATGGAGTCCCCTTATCTATTATCTCAAACAAAGGAGACCAATTCACTACTCAGTTTTGGAAGTCTTTCCAGAAAGGCTTAGGGTCAAAGGTGAATCATAACACTGTTTTTCACCCTCAAACGGATAGCCAAGAAGAGCGAATAATTCAGACCTTGGATGATATGTTAAGATATTACATTATTGACTTCAAAGGTAATTGGAATGATCACTTTCTTCTGATTGAGTTTGCCTACAATAACAACTTTCATTTGAGCATCCAAATAGCTCCTTATGAGGCTCTCTATGGTAGGAGATGTAGATCATTGATTGGATAATTCGAGTAGGTGAAGCAGGATTGATTGGGCCAGACTTGGTACACCAGGCTATAGAGAAGGTAAAGATTATCCAAGAGAGATTGAGAATCGCATAGAGTTTCCAGAAGTCCTACACTAATGTTGGGATAAGGGACCTAGAGTTCGAAGTGAATGATTGGGTATGCTTTAAAGTGTCATCTATAAAGGGTGTGATGAGATTCAGGAAGAAGGGTAAGTTAAGTCCTTGATACATTGGTCACTACCAAATTGTGGAGAGTGTAAAATATAGCTTATGAGTTAGAGCTACCATAAGAGCTGGCAGCCATCCATCCGATCTTTCACATTTCTATGCTTAAGAAGTGTTTGGAAGATCCATCCTCGATTGTTCTGTTGAAAGCATTAAAAAGAAAGATAGTCTGAGTTATGAAGAGATTTTAGTCCAAATTCTTGATCATCAAGTTCGCAAGTTGAGAAATAAAGAGGCTGCTTTTGTAAAAAGTGTCATGGAGAAGTTAATCGGTTGAAGACACTACATGGGAAGCTGAAGAGGATATGAAGGCTAGATACCCACATCTATTCATGAATAATGATGAGAATGCTGAAGGTAATATCCTTCTCTTAACTTGAGTTGATTTTTCAATTCTTGAATATGAATAGTGAGTGTCTAAATTGTTAATTGGTCGATAGTTTGATTCGTTGATGGAGTATTTAGAGGATTCTTGATTGTTATTCGTGCCTCGAGTCTATCCTTACTCTTCATTCGAGGACGAATGATCCCAAGGAAGAGATATTGTGATACCCCATAACTTTATTCTTATATGTACCTATGTTCCAAGACTCATTCTTATATATGAGAAGTGGATTAGGGTCATGAGGGACCTCTAGAACTTAGATGAGTTGAAAACTTTCCTATAAAATGAGTTTTTAGTATTAGATTGTGCGAGAGTCAATTTTACATGATCATAACTCCTAGTACACAAAACATTGGGTAGACCATCACCTACCAAATGAAAGGTCTTTGAATCAGCTTTCCAATGTAGTTAATTTCACCTCATTTGGAGATCGGAGTCAAAAGTTATGGTCATTTAAATAAAGACTGCTGGAGCAGTAAGGAATCACTAAACCCCTTCATAGGCCGTGGAACAAATACAACCCGTATGCTAATTCATGGAAAAAGTTTCTAAAAGTTTAATTTTTGGTCTCAGACTTTACGGACCAATCTATGGGTCATAAAAACTTCTATAGGCTGTAGATTGGGCTAGTGAAATTGATCCAGAGACCCCGAAATTGGGCCAAAAGTTTATGAAAGGATCCCTACGACCACAGAATGTTCTACTAGCCGTAGATGGGCCATAAACGACTTTTGATAATATTTTAGAAAGGTTGCTTTTATCTTTTCCCACTCTTTTGTTACTCTCCAGCACTCGCAAGTGCACACGGGTCTCACAAGTAATATAGTGGCTCTAATTAAAGAGTCGGGTTGCCAAACCTAAGGGATTTGACTGTATCTAATAGCTTCTCTTGGTTATCACGTTCATGGTGTTTCAGTAAAAAGAGTTTTAGTTGTAGAAAAAATAAATTATAAAAGAAATGACTTTCTAATAAACTAAGATGACTTTTACACAAGATATCAATCAGAGATGCAATCCCAGAGTTATAACCTTTTCGACTCTGTCTAGTTTTAACAATATCTATCTATGTCTGGTTTATCAATTATTGGTTCACGGGATTTAATTTACATGAATAGGATTGTACGCCTCTGTCGGTCTACCGTTATTGACTACCTAACTATATCATTGAGTGAGGATAGACAGACCAATAAAAATGTATTAAAGCTATCTTCTCGTATATGAACCAAGCAAGGTGTAAGGGTAGTTGTCACAGGTCTCCCTTACACGAATCAACCTAGTTTTCTAGTATTGAATAAGCTCCCTATGCTATTATGTTCTATCCACTCCAACATCTCTCGAATCCAAAGTGAACAATAAATTTACTTCCTAGTTGGCCAGACTCTGAAGCATAGGTATAAATAACATAGGAATAATAAAAAACAACCATTCATAGATGTCAAAAGTCAAGAACTACACATAGTCTATGACTACAACCCCAGAATATAGAGACTTGGCCACTCATGGACATAGAGTATATCATAAATGAAGTGAAAAACATCCAAAACCAAAATCTAAGATTAAACTAATCAAAGTATGGTGAAAAAGAGTTCTCTGTCGCCTCTACAGTAGTCCTTGCGTGAAAATCAAGATAAAAACTTAAAGTCTTAGATAGAGTAATAATAAAAATCCTGTAATTCAACTTTTCTGCATCGGTTCCTCAGGTCCATGATGCGAACTCCTTATTTTTCTGACTTTTTGCTGAAATTGATGACTGGACAATCCTGCACACTTTTGCACAGGTCGGTGACGTGGACCTTGCACTTTCTTAGGCTTTGCGCCTTTTTTTATTTTTTCACCTTCCACAACCTTCCAGGTCTGCCACATGGACTTTTGGTCTTTTAACTGCTTTTACTGACTTTTATCCTATGAGTTTTGGGTTGTATTTTTTCCTCATGTTCGGGTTTAACACCGATCTCTCCAATCCAAGAAAAATAATGTAAAAACACAACCAACAGGCACACTCGGCCCTACGTTAGCAAATAAGCGAAAACGACACTCAAACACCTAAACTCTATTAATTTGTCTTCCGAATTCACTCTATTTATGGGCATTATTGGCTAATTAGGCATATAAATACGCTTAAGATCACCTTTCAAAGCCTACGATTGGCCTATTTACACCTAAATAAAGCCCAAAACATATCAGTTTAACACTTTTACGCAAAAACACTCTCTCGTAAGCGTACAACAAGATTCCAAGGGAGAAAATGGCTAGGGTTTGAAGATGACCTTGAGAGTTTTTCCAAGCTGGTACAAGATTCAAAACTACCATGTATATAAGGCTATCCAAAACATGAACTATGTTCTTTCATGTGTCCCATACCCGGAATTGATTGAGTTATGAGTGAGTTGAGTCTCCAATGAATGTTTCTTTAAGTTTTTTCTTAAATTCTAACGTATTTCTACATAATCTTGCATGAATTACTATTTTTATGAATTAAATACTTGAAATAGATGATTTTGCCATACTACATGAATCCTAGCATGAATTCTTATTATTTTTACAAATTTTCATTTAATTGAATATGCATGAGTATGATTTGAGCTTAAAGAGCCTATGCAATTCCTAAATGGTTTAACTCCACTTTTTCTTCTTGAATACTATGAGTTAGAATGATGCATGATAGAGTCTCTATGAGTCAAGGACTGAACCTTAAAAGAATATAACTAAAGAGACGATAGTTGATGTGATGATTTGAGTGAGAATGATGCATGATAGAGTCTCTATGAGTCAAGAGCTGAACATTAAAAGAATGTAACCAAAGAGGCGATAGTTGATATGATGATTTGAGTTGACAAATATCCAAATGAGACTAGTTGATTGAGATGATTATCTTATGAGCATTAAGTCTAGGAAGAAGTATCGAGCACCGAAATGAGTAAGAGTAAGCCTAACTCAAACTCATTAACCACGCCACCAAACATAGGAGAGGATTGAAACCATTAAGTTGGATGTTCCTCCTGATAGGTCCCTGAAATAATAGAGAACTTGGTTGATTGGGATTCATTATGGATTGATTTGTTTTTTACTCTGGCAAGTAATGAAAGGGTGTGGCAATATCAATGAGATTGTTGTATAATTACTGGCTCATAAGTGATTGTTGTCGGATAAAAGAAACTCCTAAATAGGTTCTTTACTGATATTACTCTGATTGGATTTGATTTGGATTGGATTGATTGGTCATTATCTAGATATTTGATGTCTTGATTGAGCATTTTCGAGTTATTGTTACTCTATCTATAATTGTTTTAGTCAGCTATTTTGCATACTCGTGCATTTCACGTATTGATGTCCATTTGGGTCTGCATCTTTTCATGATGCAGAAACAGGTATTAGAGATCATCAGCAGGCACATCGTTGATGATCTAATCACATGCAGTTGATTGGTGAGTCCTCACCTACTTCCAGAGGATGCTCATTTAGATTTCATCTAGCTTCAGTTAGTACTTTATTTTCTTTGATTTGGGTAGGCATATCATGGTACCATCTAGATAACTTAATTAGAGGTTTCATAGACTAGATTTGGGATTGATGACTTGGATATTGTTTGACTAGTTCTTTCATACTAGTCCTGTTGATTTGTTATGATTATCTTTATTTGAGATTGTCCACCTTTATTCATCTATAGTCTTCCGCTGATATGATAATTGTTGATTGAATAAATGTGATGAGGCCAAGTGGTTCGCTTGGGGACTAGCAATAGTCTCTGAGTGTTGGCCATGCGTAGGGTACCCTTCTGGGGCATGGTGGCTTTGAGAATACACAAAATTCTAAGTTTTAAATATTAAAAATCTTGTATTTTGGCAGTACATCAAATGTCAGTCACAAGATGAACACATATTTCGGTTCAGTCATATTATGACATGTTAGATTCCTCCATTCTGCATTATTGATGTCTTCTCTCTGGTTTTTGTATGATCCAGCAATCTGAAATTCATCCCTCTGAACTACCTAATCCCTGATCTCATGCTTTCCCCATTACTTCCTCATGTTAAGAATCTTCCTAATCATTCAAGAAGCTTGTTTAGGAATTTTCATGTTGTTCCATCTTTGCTTCTTTATGTAGTATGTATGTACCCAGACAATTCATAGCTTCTGTTTGTTTTGATTTAGAGCCTACAAAAGTTTACATAAAGTAGCTTGGTTCCATATTTTCATTTGTATGACATTAAGGTCACCAGCTTCTTTTGGTATACAGATCTTTTCCCATGCTACTAGTGCTCTTTTTGTAATCACACTTCTTTGATCATTTTGGTCACCTTCGGAGGTAATAGTCCATTATTAAAACAAACATGTACGGAGATATAGGATCTCCTTGTCTTGTCATCTTACCATTCACTATTTATTGTATAGCTAACAGTTATAATACACTGCATACTCCATCTTACCATTTTTTGGGAGAATCCAAATTTTGTAACACTGTAAGCTCCATCTGACGAATTATTTTCTTGAACAATCGCATATTATTATTGCTAACTAAGTTGAGGATTACTTTTTGGAGCTTAGCACCGCAAACAACATCTTGAATTATTTTCTTGCTTCAAATTAAATATTTTACTTTAATATATGCAAACTCCATGGAAAACTCACTTGACATAGCTTCGATGAAAAGATTTGAATAAATCTAGCTCAAATGAAACTTCTTTGTATGAACGTGATTATTATATTGATGTGATGGATTGTCTAGTGATTTGTTCTACTTCTTTGAAGGTGCAATAAATATATGTCTAGAGTATGTATGGTTTATATCTACTGTATTTCAGGTGTATATTGGGTGAAAACATGTTATTGTATGTCTTATGTGTTACTTATGTATACATAAATTTACCGCATATTGTGTGTATATTTATATGTTTTTTTTTTGTATATCAATATATATAACTTTGTGTAATATATGAATTGACATACATGCGATTATGTATAATATATAATACACGGAGAAAAGAAGTCATGGAAGCCGTAAGAGAACTCCAGCTAGGGGTGTTTATGGTTTGAGTAAAAATTGATCAAAATCAAAAAATTAAACCAAATTGATTTTTTTGTTTGATTTTTTAAAAACCGATAATGTTTGATTTGAGTTTGGGTTTGGTAAAAAAATCAAAACCAAACCGACAAATTATAAACATATATTTTATAATTTTATATAGATAATAGATTATTTTGACAAACAATTTAAAGATCTTATGTACTTTTTTATCAAATTTTATTTTTAATATATTTATGAAAGCATAAATGCTTATAGTGGGAGTTTTAGTGCGGGAGTTTTAGTGCATCGGGTATGCCTTTTTAAGAAAGGGAGCCTTGAAGTAATTGGTAAAGTTGTTGCATGTAATTAGAATGTCATGGGGTTCAAGACTTGGAAATAGCCTCTGGTAGAAATTGTCACAACCCAACCCAGGGGCCGCGAATGATGCCGATAGGACACCGAGACAAACACTTATACTGAATCTCCACTTACGACAGCTAAGGGATTTCACAAAAATTTCGA
>JAOTQJ010097029.1:0-11730 GCA_025642045.1 Solanum sejunctum
GTTTCTCACCTTTCAATTCGATAGGATTGAATAAATCTTTACAGTTTAGGAGATCTTCCATCCGAGGTCTCCATAACGTGTAGTTGGTGGCAGTAAGCATAATCATGGCTCTAGAAGATGATGTTGACTCTTCTGTGGTCATTATCACCTTGCAATAGCTTAATTAACCAAAACGATGTTGGATCTTGAAAAATGGAGCTCACCGTTACGTCCGGAACAGTCAAAAAAAGAAGAAGGTGAAATTGACACTTTAAGGCCAAAATTCCACTATTGGGGCAGAACAATAATTTCAAAAACTTTAGGGACTAAACTATAATTTCAGAAAGATCAGGGGTCTCACTATAATTTCAGAAAGATTAAGGGTCAATCTGAAATTTCCTCAAAGTTGGGAGATCAAACTAAAATTTCAAAAAACTTTCACTGTCAATTTGCAATTTTTGAAACTACTGCAAATTCCGGCGATGAACAGTGTTTCCGATTGTCTTCTCCTGCAAAACTCCGGTGAACATTGTCGTCTTCTCCGGCGATACTTCGGCAGCGTTGACCAAACTTTGACCGAGATTTTCGGGCTCTTTTGAGCTCCGATTTGGTCGTCGTTTATTGCGTTAGATTCAATTCGACGAGATGAATCTAATGGTGCAGTCAAATTGGATTTCGAATAAAATTCAAAAAATCCACATTTTGACCCGTCACCGGAAAACTCAACCAACGCTTCTAACTTGACTTTGATACCACTTGTTGAGGCCAAAGGATCAATTGAGCGTTGATACACACAAATTTGAAAAAAAATTCTTCTATTACTTACAAGAATAGATTATAAAACAACTCTCAACCTCACACAATACACTTTTTCTTGGTGTTCTTGGTGATATGTTACAAATGAGGATTGCACCTCTATTTATAGTAAAATTTACAAGTGTGAACAACACAAAGGTTGGTGGCCAACTTTGAAAAATTTGCACAGCCTTCATTTGAATAGTTATTCAAATGATCTGTGCAGCCATTGTTGAATTCAACAATGGCAGTTGAAAAAATGGTGGCTGGAATTCTTCACAAAGGCTCTCCTTAGCTTAACATGAACAATATGAAATAAAATATGAAAAGAGGATAACATACCAGCAGCTTGCATGGCAGCTCCAATCTTCTTCATCGGTTCACCTACTGGATAGTACTCGGTGCTTGATTCCACGACTTGCTTAGCAGAAGACAGTAGTGTTTGTTCTCTCCCCTGATTAATGCATCCATCACTACAGCTTTTGGAAAGTTTCTCAACCGAGCTGTGACTAATTCCATTGAGTAAACCACTAGAAATAGCAGAATGAACATCAGTTAAGGGATAAAGAAACTGGAAAACATAGCTGACGGCCAAGCTTGATCTATACTCGGAGTGTAAAGTGCCATCTTCCGGTACCACTGCTAGTTTGACTAATTTAAGTGCTTCATATAAAACATTTGCATTTAATATTTTCCCGGTTAGATATTCCTCCACTTTCTTAGCCCTTGTTGCATGTTTTGTTCCATAAGCACCGAATGCCAACTTTATATTGTTTATCAGGAGACTGTTCTGGCAGAAAGAAACATCAGCCTGGAAAGCGGCATTTACATATGCTAACGCATTCCCATGAGGTCGTGGAGAAGTTCGAAAGGTTTCAAACAAAAATCTAGAATGAGTTTCGAGAGAAATTGTATCTTTCTTAACTGGGATGCAAACACTTAGAAGCACAGTCCTTGAGTCTAGTGGTGGTCTCGATAATAACTCCTCCCATGTGAGCTTTTCAAGTCCATGACTGGTCATCAAGCTAACAGTAGCACTAAGTCCAAGAAACAATGTAGCAATATCTGATGGAAAACCATTCTTCTGTGCCATAACCAAATTTCCTCCCACACTAGCGGTGTTTCTTATAAATGGTGAAGCAATCTTCTCCATGTGGGTAGCCAGTTTTTCGGAAACCAACATCCCATACGAACACAGATTGACTTTGTTTTCTTCCTTCAAGAATGAAATAAGTTTAGACATAGTCACAGATGCTCCAACTTCAATGCCCATCTGATCTCTTTTGATGATTGAGAGTTCAGGAACGTGCCTGAGATCAACATAATGATCATATCTCTGACTTTCCTTATAATAACCTGTGCCGGTATTACCAACGACAAGTTTAAAGTTCCCACCATTTTCCGTCAAATTGAATTTCAACAAACACCCTAGCTCCTCAATGGAAACAGGACTGTACCAAGGGAACCTCCTTGAGGAGTCCAAATTCGTGGTGGATTCACTTTTCAAGAATTGGGGATTTGTAATAGAAGTCTTGGTTGGATCATAGGGAGGTAACTTACTCACTTTCATTTCCTTGGGATCTCCCTTTTTCCAAAAAGAATTGAACCCCAAATCCTCTATATCAACATCAGCAGCAAAAGTCTTGCAGGCGTCCGCAATGGGCCTGTATCCAGTGCACCGACAAAGGTTCCCTACTATGGCCTTTTCGGCTTCAAATGAAGTAAGCTTAGAGAATCCTGGTGGAGGATCAGGCTTATTTCCTTTATTGGCATTAATGAGAGCTGAGAAAAATGACATACACATGCCAGGAGTGCAAAAGCCGCATTGAGAAGCATGGAAACCGGCAAACCTTTCATGAATAGAGTGAAAACCATCTCGGGTGTTCCCAAGGCCTTCACTTGTAGTAATGGAACAACCATTTAAACTGCAAAGAAGTGTGAGGCATGAACTCACACTAAAATCTTCGACCTTTTTAAGATTGGGATCGTACTTTGATACCAGAACAACACAAGCTCCACAACCACCTGTAACAATCCAAGAAGTCATGTTCTTTCTGAAGACAATATACAGAATATGTTACAAATACATAAACTAAAGATGGAAGATGAAGAGATGATAGGAGAAGTCAATTCATTGCCTGAAAACCGTCAAGCATCTGGAATCCAGTGGCTGGATTACTTCACTATATGTAACCTTCTGTACTTAAGAGGATCTCATTCTCAAGACACGAGTTCAAGATCTCTAGCTAAGGGTGAAAGAATCTTTACGATCCCACTGCACCCTTTATTGTTGGCAAACACTTAGGAGTACACAATTTAAGCACAGAAGCCAAAAAAACTCAAAAGGAATTCGTAATAAGTTATCATAAACTTTCTGCAAGAGAAGTTGTCAATTTCCAAGACAAGCACAGAGTCAAAGCAAAATGAAGATTTTCATAAGAGCACCAATTTAAGTACATTCACAGCTTTTGACATTACAATTTCTACCTCGGACTCTCTAGAAATGTTGTTGCACCCGTGTCAGATTCTCCAAAAACACACTGTTGTATAAAAAGTAACGGAGTGATAAAAAGACTAGAAGTAGTACCTTCACCGCAACCAAGCTTGGGACTCTTGAAACGAGTCTCGGAGCGCAAGAAGTGAAGCAAAGTTGTAGAAGGATCAACACTTGGCAACTCAAACCTCTCTCCATTAACTGCCAAACCCAAACTCCCCCTTTTCTGACTTTCCTCCATTAGTATAATAGCAGTTGACTTGACACATACCCTTTATCACAATCTTGTCTTTTTTGTACTATCAAAGCTGAAAGTTACCAGAAGAAACAAGAATTGAATTGATTGGACGTCGAATACTTACTTTTCAATACAAAAGCTTATACAGTCAAGATTATTGGCTATTAACTTGACACGGACCCTTTTGTCACAATCTTGATTGGAGACGGAAGATGCTTAACATCTGAGCAACCCCTCGTATCAATAAAAATCTTATCTTTTTCTACTTCTTAAGCTGAAAAACATCAGAACTGAAAGAAAAAAACAAGAATCTTGAATTGTATTGGAATTTTCAAATCAAGATTCTTGTCTAGCTGAAACACTGAAGGATTTAACTTTGACACATACCCTTTATCAAAAATCTTGTCTTGTTCAATTCTTTTTCCTACTTTCTGAACTGAAATATATCAGAAACTGAAAGGTAAAACAAGAAACTTGACGTTGAATTGGGGTGTCCAAATACTTAAAACATTATATAACACAAAAAGCTTCATGTCACATATGCACAAAATTGTCAACAAATTCAAAATAATTACTCCCTCTGTCCCAATTTATACGGCACTCCTTGTTTTTCGAGAGTCAAATAGTTTAATTTTGACTGAGAAAGTTGTGCGGTGAATCTATTGAAATGAAAGTTATATACTTCTAAACTTTGTAAAAAGTACTTTAAGTCGCAATAATTGATAACTCAAAATATTTTAAAAAATATATAAAAATTTTATAGTCAAAAGTAGATTGATTTTGAATCTCAAAATCCAAAAGGTATCACATGAATTGGGATGAAAGGAATACATGATTCAATATATTCTTTCAAATAATGATATCATGATTGGTTAAATTATTATATGAGATTTCATGGTGGCCCCAGATGTAATAGCATTAACAAATTGAAAGAATTGTTGTCTCCTTTTGTAACAACCCTTAAGTCATTTTCAGAAATAGAACTTCAAAAAATTTATCTTATAAATTTTAAAAGGACTTTTAGGACTATTTGATAATTTTTTTATCTAGTTGAGGGTTAATTTTAAATAATTAATTTAATTTAGGGACTAAAGTAATAGAGTTGTTAATTGGAGTACATAACTAATTTATAATAGAAACAAATAGAGAACGAAAGAGGGTTATTGTGCGGCGTCGAACTGAAACGAGAAGGGAAATAGAATTTGAAGTTTCAGCTGAGGAACCCCAAGTTCTTTTTCTTTATTGGTTTGTCCATTTATAGTTATATATGTATACTGTATGACAATGTTCCTAACAATTGAAGAAGAGTGATATTAGTTATGGGTGGAATTGCTGGGGTCTAGGAAATACATTGTTATTTTATACTATTGGACGAACTGGTTGAGTCGTTGGTTACGAGAGTATATAAATTTCTATAAACATAAATTTAATTAGGCCAACTTTAGCTTTAGTAATGTTTTTTTTTTTTAATGATGAAGAAGTTATATGTCAATTGTTACTTTTGCTTTTATGGGAAAGTTAGAAAGCTATGTTTGTTAACCAGAAAGAATTGAAAATTTCAAGAACTTTAGCTAGTGCAGACACTTCAATTATCATATAGGTGTGTGTGCAGGTTTTGTATTAGCCATATCTGTTTTCATGGCTTTGGCAGTGACGTAATTTCATAATGTAAGATTTTCTTTTTAAACCAATATTGGGCCTATGCATTGGAGAAATTACAAGTATTAATTGTGTGCTGATCATGGGGGTAGGTGATCATATATACATATAGAATCATTGATGGAGAAGAGTTGAGGTGCTGCATTCTGCAGCAGTCCCATCCTTTTCGTTAACGCACATAATGAAATGCTATCTGTTATATTATAAAGTTATGTTATTTGGAGATTTTTAAGATCTTATCATAGGCTTAAATTTTGGGGAAGTGATTATAGAATTGGGTGAACCTTTGGGTCTAGACTAAACATATAGGAATATAGATGTCTACGGATTTGTGTATTTATTAATATTATATATTTGATAGATTCGAAATGTCTGGAGATATTGAGGAAGAGAAATGCGGTGGTGAGCTAGCTTGCTTGACTTTGGTTCTTCGGTTGAGGTAGGTTATGGTTTGTTCTATCTAATAGGGAGACTCTTAATAGCAATTGATAGTGATTGAGTAAAGTTGTGATATTTTCTATGCACTTAATTGTTATGGTTTGGTTGACTGATGTATTATTATGATTGGTTTGTAATCCCAAGACCATGAAACCTATAATTTGAACTTGATCTCTTACAGTGATGCCTTGAATTAAAAAGGTTTGATGAAACATTGGTAATGAAATGAGAAGTAATGATAAAGAATGATGAATTATATATATTGGATCGGGTGTCACGTTCCAACACATATATATTATAAGATCAAGTATCACATTCCGATACATATATATTATAGGATTGGGTGTCACATTCCGACACATATATTATAGGATCGGATTTACGCTCCGACACATATATTATAGGATCGATGTCACGTTCCGGCACAATAATAATAAGGGAAAACTTGTTAAAATAATTTAATGTACTCAAATTCAAAGAACCTATCTCCCAAAAGAAATGTGATGGGGAGGCTTGAGTCCTCATGTGTATCATTAATATCGTTGATTGCTTGTGTACTTGTCCCTGTTGTTGCTCTCTATTAAGTGTTATGCTAGATTCCTGTTTTTATTTTATACATATTGATTTCTATTTTGAGTCGGCCGATGATATCTACTCAGTAAATGTTACCCGTACTGACCCCTACTTATAGTTTTCTTATTTTATTTTGTGGAGTGCAGCAAGTGTTCCACTGACTTCGACTAGCCCTCAGCTCTAGTCAGTCTGCAGCACATCAGGTTCCAGGATGAGCTATTTCTCTAGATCGCGTTAGATCCTATTAGTCATGTTATGGTGTCCTTAGCTTTCGAGCATACATCACTTGTTCCTTCATTTAGGAGTTGATATTCTTAAACTTGGTATTTTGATATTAGTGTCCTGATGTGATGACTTTCAGATTTTGGGAAATATTAAGTAATAAACTTAGTAATTTTGGGTTACTTTTGCTTTATGAGTTTAACCCTTTGATTATTATTATATTTTATTAGTGAACTGTTAGTATCTATTGAGATTTATATGTTGGTTCGCCCACCTAGGAGGGTAAGTGTGGGTGACACTCATGACCCATTTTGAGTCGTGACACCTTTCTTTTTTACATGTACTCTATTGAGTTGGCAATTCTTTCCAAAAAATAAAATAAAATACTACTATGTTTATTAGAGGTTTGTTTTATCAAGTTATTCATATTAATTATATTATAAAAAAAGTTTAAAATTTAATTATTATATATTGTTATTTAATAATTAGAATAATATATAAAGAACTAAAATTAGAACTAGCGTGATTCCCAAAATTAGAAATCTTTATACCATTTGCTTATGATCTCCATAAAGCTACTTAAACAGGATTTCAATCCTTACAGAAGAGGGAGGGACACAGATACTTTATGATAATCATTCCACTTTGGATATGAACTTTTTGTATAACAATAAAATACCTAATGAGATTTAGGGAGGTTGTGCGTACGCAATGTGCATTTCAAAAATCACGTAAAGCAAGTACAATAGTAAGGATGGTGTGTACACAACTTTATTCCTACCTTGTGAAGATAAAGAGATTGTTTCTGATAGACTTTAGGCGTGAGCAAGCATATCAAAAATCACGTAAAGCAAGTACAATAGCAAAGAAGTTATGGTGAAAACAACTAAGAAGAGATAAGTAACAACAACAAATAATATGATAATTGAAGCAAAAGAAATAACGATACTGATAAGGGAGCCATAAAATGCTTGGCTATATACCATCTAACCTTCTATCCTAATACTTGACCTCCCTATCTAGGATCATCTCTTTAGTAAGCTTTGCAGGTTTGTCATGTCATGTTTAATCATCTCTTTCTAAAAAGTTTTTGGTCTTCCTTTTCCTTTCCTTATTCCACTGCAGTCAACCTCTCGCGCACCCCTCGTTGGAGTTTCTGTGTATCTTCACTTCATATGTCTCTCTTATCTTATCTACCACGAAGGTTATTTTCGAGTTCCACCTTCTCCTAATTTGTGCCATGTCATATCAATATATTTTGGCACATGCCTCGGGACTTTTCCACTTCAATATTGTTAATTACTTGATAAAAATGAATGTTAAGTCAGCAGCGTTTGAGTGTCTTTATGAGGAGCTAAGTGATAAAGGAGGAGATAAGAGATTGTATAGGCTCGCTAAAGTAAGAGAAAGGAAAGCTTGCGACTTGGACCAAGTGAAATGCATCAAGGATGAGGAGAGCGAGGTGTGGGTGGATGACACTTTCATTAAATTAAGGTGGCAAGCTTACTTTCATAAACTTTTAAATGAAAAAGGAGATAGAGATATTGAGCTGGGTAAGTTGGCACGCTCCAAAAACCTTCGTGATTTTGGGTATTGCAATCGGTTCAGAGTTGAGGAGGTAAGACGGGCTATTAGTAGGATGAAGAGAGGGAGGGGGATCAGGCTCGATGAGATTCCGGTAGACTTTTGGAAGAACATGATCAACAATGTCATTGAGTGGTTGACTAGACTGTTCAATGATATTAAGAAGACGGCCAAGATGCCTGATGACCGGAGGAGGAGTACAATGATTTCATCGTACAAGAATAAGGGAGATAATCAAAATTGTAACAATTATAGGGGTATTAAGTTATTAAACCACACTATAAAGGTATGGGAGAGAGTACTAGAGATGAGGGTGCAAAGAGTAGTATCTATCTCGGAGAATCAGTTCGTATTCATGCCAAGGTGGTCGACTACTGAAGCAATTCATCTTGTTCGGAGGGTAGTGGAGAAATATAGGTAAAGAAATATAGGTGAAGCAATTCATCTTGATCTTGAGAAGGCTTATGACAAAGTCCTGAAGGATGTCTTATGGAGGTGTTTAGAGGTGAAAGGTGTCCTAGTGGCATATATCAAAGCGATTAAGGACATGTACGATGGAGCCAAAACTCGGGTAAGAACGGTGGGAGGAGACTCAGAGTATGTTTCTGTTGAGATGGGACTCTATCAAGGATTTGTTTTGAGCCTTTTCTTGTTTGCCTTGGTGATGGATAAGCTAACGCGATCTATCCAAGAGGAGGTACCATGGTGTATGCTATTTGCAGATGACATAGTACTGATTGATGAGACTTGGACTAAAGTTAATGATAGGCTGGAGGCCTGGAGACATGCCTTGGAGTCCAAAGGATTCAAATTGAGTAGGACCAAAACTGAGTACTTGGAGTGCAAATTCAGTGTTGACAGGGATGAAGCAAACTTTAATATGAGGCTTGCCACTCAACCTATCTCCAAGAGGGAAAATTTTAAGTATCTGGGGTCCATCATCCAAAGTAGTGGCAATATCGATGATGATGTCACACATCGTATTGGGGGAGAATGATCTCCATAAAGCTACTTAAAAAGGATTTTCAATCCTAACAGAAGAGGGAGGGACACAGATACTCTATGATAATCATTCCACTTTGGAAATGAACTTTTTGTATAATAATAACATACCCAATGAGATGTAGGGAGAGCGGTGCATACACAATGTGCATATCAAAAATCACGTAAAGCAAGGACAATAATAAAGGTGGTGTGCACACAACCTTATTCCTACCTTGTGAAGATAAAAAGGTTGTTTCCGATAGACTTTAGGCTTGAGCAAGCATATCAAAAATCATGTAAAGCAAGTACAATAGCAAAGAAGTTATGGTGAAAACAACTAAGAAGAGATAAGTAACAACAACAAATAATATGATAACTGAAGCAAAAGAAATAACGATACTGATAAGGGAGCCATAAAATGCTTGGCTATGTACCTTCTAACCTTCTATCCTAATACTTGACCTCCCTATCTTGGATCATCTCCTGAGTAAGCTTTGCAGGTGTGTCATGTCATGTCTAATCATCTCTTTCTAAAAAAATTTCGGTCTTCCTCTACCTTTTCTTATTCCACTGCAGTCAACCTCTCGTGCACCCCTCGTTGGAGTTTCTGTGTATCTTCACTTCATATGTCTCACTTATCTTATCCACCACGAAGGTCATTTTTAAGTTCCATCTTCTCCTAATATGTGCCATTCATATCAACATATTTTGGCACATACTAAAAATGTAAATGTAATTTAAAAAAGTTATAGCTAAAGAGATATAATTTTCCAATAATAGTTCATAGATGTTGGACAGTCACTTCTATATTATTAATTACTTGATAAAAATGAATACTAAGTCAGCAGTGTTTGAGTGTCTTTATGAGGAGCAAAGTAATAAAGGCGGGGACAAGAGATTTTATGGGCTCGCTAAAGTAAGAGAAAGTAAAGCTCACGACATGGACCAAGTGAAGTGCATCAAGGATAAGGAGGGCGAGGTGTTGAGCTGGGTAAGTTGGCACACTCCAAAAACCTTCGTGATTTTGAGTCTTGTAGGCGGTTCAGAGTTGAGGAGGTAAGACGGGCTATTAGTAAGACGAAGAGGGGGAGTCGATCGATCCCAATGAGATTCCAGGAGATTTTTGGAAGAACATGGTCAAGGATGACATTGAGTGGTTGAGTAGACTGTTCAATGTTATTATGAAGACTGCTAAGATGCTTGATGAATGGAGGAGGAGTACAATGATTCCATTGTATAAGAATAAGGGAGATATTCAAAACTGTAACAATTATAGGACTATCAAGTTGTTAAGCCATACTATAAAGGTCTGGGAGAGAGTAGTGGAGATGAGGGTGTGAAGAGTGGTATCTATCTCGTAGAATCATTTCAGATTCATGCTAGGGTGGTCGACTATTGAAGCAATTCATCTTGTTTGGAGGTTAGTGGAGAAATATAGGGAAAGCAAGAAAGACCTTCATATGGTGTTCATTCATCTCGAGAAGGCTTATAACAAAGTCCCGAGGAATGTCTTATGGAGGTGTCTAGAGTGAAAGGTGTCCTAGTGGCATATATCAGGGCGATTAAGTACATGTATGATCGAGCCAAAACTCAGGTAAGAATGGTGGGAGGAGACTCAGAGTATTTTCCTATTGAGATGAGACTCTATCAAGGATTTGTTTTGAGCCCTTTCTTGTTTGCCTTGGTGATGGATGAGCTGACGCGGTCGATCCAGGAGGAGGTACTATGGTGTATGCTATTTATAGATGATATAGTATTGATCGATAAGACTTGGACTAAAGTTAATGATAGGCTGGAGGCCTAGAGACACACCTTGGAGTCCAAAGGATTCAAATTGAGCAGGACCAAAACTGAGTACTTGAAGTGCAAATTTAGTGTTGAGAGAGATGAAACAAACTTTGATGTGAGGCTTGCAACTCAACCTATCCCCAAGAGAGAAAACTTTAAGTATCTGGGGTCCATCATCCAAAGTAGTGACTATATCGATGATGATTCACACATCGTATTGGGGAAGCATGGACCAAATGGAGGCTTGCCTCTGGAGTATTGTGTGATAAGAAGATACCACTTAAACTCAAAGGTAAGTTTTATAGAGTGGTGGATGGACTATCGTTGCTGTATGGGGCGGAATGTTGGCCAATAAAAAATGCACATGTTCAGAAGATGTATGTCATAGAGATGAGAATGCTGAGGTGGATATGTGGCCATACCAGGAGTGACAAGGTTGGGAATGAGACTATTCGGGAGAAGCTAGAGGTAGCCCCGTTAGCCGAAAAGATGAGAAAAGCCAGACTATGATGGTTTGGACATATGCAGAGAAGAAGTATCGATGCTCCTATTAGGGAGTGCGAGAGGTTGGTTTTGGGAGCTACACGGAGGGGTATAGGTAAATCGAAGAAGTACTGTGGGGAGGTAATTGGACATGATATGGCGAAACTTGACCTCACTGAGGACATGACCTTAGATAGAAAGAAGTGGATGTTGCGAATTAGAGTAGTAGGCTAATTGGTGGGGTGAGGTAGATGCATGGCCTTGGGGTATAACAGGGTTAGGTGGAGGACATATTTTTATGGTTTTTTTTCATGCATTATCATTATCTGTTGTATTATTTTATATCATATTTATATACTTTCATGTGTTATTCATTATTAGTCGCCCTTTATGTTCCCTTTCCTTTCCTTTTTGTCATATTTAGTTCTTTCTGCTTATGAGTTTTGAGATGAGGGTTCCTAGAAAATAGTCTCTCCACTTCTTTGAGATGCTG
>JAOTQJ010097040.1:0-11729 GCA_025642045.1 Solanum sejunctum
GCTAAGAAAGTAGGTGACTCACCTACTAGATTATTAAGTCATATAATAACCTCAATTCTTTTACTTACCTTAGGGATGATATATCCTTAATTAAACACTAACACATATATATCCTCGACCTTCTTAAGCATTTAGACTCACATATCGCCTATTAAGACGAGATTCAAGCACTTTCAAGAATTAACACTAATTTGACCCAACCATAATATGATTCATTTACATAGCATTAGTACATGAAAAATGTGGGGTGTTACAAAGATCCATTTATAAATCAACTTGAAATCATGAAATTTGAGTAAAAGGAGGCTTGGGTATCATGGTTTAAAGGAACCCATGAAATAAACCCATATACCTTAAACTTTAAGTTCCTTGGAATTGAGTTGAGAAAGAATGGAAGCTTGGAAGTGGGTCTTTGGAATCCAAACTTGTTCTTGAGTTTCTTTGCAATTGGTGTTGAGATCTTGGTAGAGGCTTTTGAGAGAGTTGAGAGTGTCTTTGAGATGAGAGTAATGAGTTTGATCCTTTGGAATAGTGTTTAGGACTTTTAGGAAGGTAAAGATAGCATTGGAAGTCTAAAAAGGACATTAGAGTAATTAAAATTTATGAAGATGCATTAGTGAACGAATTGGAAAATTAGAAAAATGTCATCTCACTGGAGACTTGACTGGTCGTGTGGCACTCTACGGGTCGTGTGGAGTTCCCATGTGAAGTGCCTTAGTAAAAAAATGGAAGTTGGGAAAACTTTGAAAAATTGACGTCTCGTCACTTTTATGGACCACCTCATGGGTCGTGTGATGATTTATGGTCCATTTGATGGTCCGTTGCACCACACTTGGTTGGAAAAATGAGGCCAGGCCACCTCACACCCAGGCCACATGAGCCGTCCCCCTTTAAATGGCCCGTCAAGGGTGCCCGTTGCACCATCCTTAGCCGCATTTTGCCAATGCCCAACAAACCTACTAGACACACCTTGTGACCCCTCCACACGGTCAGTGAGAAGCCACACGGCTCGTGCCACTGGCCATGTCACCTTCCTTAGGCCAACAATGGCCCTTTCCAACGCTAAGTGACACAGATGGCCCATCCAAGGGCACACTGGCCGTCAAGTTGGCCGTGTGACAACACTACATGGTAGGCTCACAAAAATGATAATAACTCCTTCATTCGACTTCGGAATAAGGTTAAACCAAGTACATTGCTAAGCTAACTTAAAGGGTTTTCATATGACCCTTGCATGAACCATCACCCAAAACTCAACTTTTAGGGAAGTCTTGAACTCATTTAGATACTAGTAGTTTCCCATGAACCTAATACACCCCCTACTAACCAAATGAGGCTTAAAACATGGATATATAAGAGCATAAAGTCACGAGGTGTCAAAATCTGTGATTCAAAGAACAAAATGAATAATTAGGAGATAATGAAAGCGGTGTTTACCTTGGGATTCAAGGAACAAAAATAATTAACCAGATAATATAATTAGAGTATTGTTTACAAGAAATTTATTCATGCGGCTTTACTTGCCCAAAAAAATCATAAGAAAAACCTTTTTAACTTCATTTTCCCAAAAAAAATTCGAATGTTTTAGAAAAAGTTTTGTAAGAAAATTTGCAAGTAATTTACTTGCAGAATTTATATCCTTAGGTAATATACTTGGGAATTTTGAAATTCGTAGGAAATAATTACCTAGAAGCTTTTACTGTTCAATTCTTTTTTTAGGAAAATCGGCAGGAAACTTAATTTCCTGTGAATTACCATATATAATCCCTTGGAAAATACTCTTATAATTTACACTTTTCTAGTAGTGATAATATACTTTATAGTATACTTTGAACATTTATGTATGCTTTATAGTCAAATCTTAATAAAAAGGCTTAAACAATTTAACAAAATTAGAAACTACATGTAAAACACGTGCATCTCGCGCGCATTTTGTGCATTACATGTGCATCTCTTTTCATGTTAGTAGTATTGTTTTCTTATCGAAAGAACTGATAAGTGAAAAATGGTAACTCCACTAATGATGGAATTGTGCAAAATCCGAGCATGCCTAACTCGGTCTCTATCTTCCAATCGTCAATTGCAATGGTGTGATTCGCTGGAAACAATCTTTCCAAGAGCAATACTCTTGCAGTATTTGAAAGCAAATTTCAAATTCATAATGCATTTATAAATTAAAGATGACAAAGTATTTAAGATCTAACAATTCCATCTCCATGCTATATTGATCTATTTTTTGATTTTTCATGACATAAAATTTCTATTATGGTTGTAACACCCCCCACCTCCATTCCTTTAACCTAATATGGAGTAGATGCACACAGGATGCTAAGAAAAGACTGAGATAACTGTAAAAGAAGGTTCACAAGGGCCATATACGACTCTTAGACAGGTCTACAACTTGTGCAATGGTCTCGTAAAACCCCTAGATGACTTAGTGATAGTCTTAAGCCTGAGGCATACATACGAGATGGTATACTACTCGTAAAGTATTTTATGACTCGTAGAACATATTTCGTGATAAATTCCAATAACCTTAAATTCAGGACCCTTTATTCAAGAGAGGAGTTTACAACTCGTAGAACAATTTATGACTCGTAGGAGAGATATTGTGCCAATTCCTAGTAACTGAGCTTTTCAGATCCCTCATTCACGAGAGGCTGCCTACAACCTGTAGAATGCTTTACAACTCATAAACGGGGTTTCATAACCTCAGGTGACAATTTTAATAAGGGGTATTTTTATCCATTCTCATCCCTATTTAATTAACCCTAGGACATTTTAGGCTTGAATAAAGCCTTAAAATAGAACCCTGGGTGTATTATTCAACCATTCATCACACTTAGGGCTTTCTTGAGAGCACCGAGGGGAAGGGAGAGAAGAGCAAAAGTTCTTGATTCCAAAACGAAGATCTATTAGAGTTTGATTGTTTCTTCCATCCCCAGGTATGTAAGGCTTACCAAAGTATAAATTACCTTCTTCTGTATGCCCTTTCATCTTCTTAAGTCAAGATTTGGAAAAAGAGTTGAGATTTAAAAAAAATATATTATTCAAATACTAAAATTCTTGTATTATTATGAATTCTTATGATAAGGTATGAGGTGTATATATATATAATTGAGGTAAAGTTTTATACTTGATAGCATGAGCCGTAAATCATATGATTTTATGAAATTATATACATGTCATTGAGTTGAGGTTGAGTTTAAGTATCTGAGTTGAGTAATTTGAGTATGATTGAGTATGTAAAGCATGTTGCATTGAGTCACACACATTACTATATGAGTACCTTGCTTGCACTACATGATGAGTCAAATTAATCTGAGTTGAATTTGATGATTTGTATTGATTGAATAAATTATGAGTGAATGAGATGAATTGAGATGAGATAACCCAATGAGGTTGTGTTTTGAGTTGATTGACTGGGCATTGAGGATTGAGTTGATTGATAAGTTGATCATGTTTTAGTCTTGGTACGAGTATTGAGTTGGGAGGGAGTGAATATCTACTTTAACCCATAGAACTACATTGCCAGCATAAGATAGTCGTACAGCACGCTCTGGCGACTATCACCATATGAATAAAATATAACTCAACCCGCGCATAGTTGAGGTCTAGATTAGTACACTTCCAGAGTTGATGAGCCCTCCTTGCTTTCCAAAGGAGCCCTTTTTCTTCTTATTTTCATTAAGTACTTTTCTTTCTTGATTTGGGTTGTCCATGGCCTATCATGGCACCATCTAAATTGTTGAATAGAAACTTCGTAGACACTGAGTAGAGAATGTGTTGAGTTTTTTGTATTCCAAACTTATTCATTGGAAACTATAAGTTAGTTGAGTTATATTTTATTCATATGTTGCCTTTCCATTTGAGTAATTTTCTTCTACTGTCGAGTCGATGTGACGGTGAGGCCAGGTGGTTCTCTTGAAAAATCAGCAATGGTTCTTCAAGTGCCGGCTATGCCAAGGGTACCCTCCCGGATTGTGACAATGCAATTATCTTGCAATAAATAAATTAAATTTTGACAATTAAATCTTTCTAGACCAAATTCCTAATCTTTAGTTTATATTATAATTGGAGAGTAAATTTCAAAATTCAGACTCAAGTTCTCATCTCTCTTTTGTTTTTATTTTTTTTATTTTTTTGCAAAAAAACAAAACGAAAAATACAATTAATAAAGCTCAAAGATTACAACTGGCTAAAAATTAGTTCTTTCATACATAACTCGGAAGAACAAGTGTTCATGGGCTACTTCTTGATGGCACACAGGATATAATCTCTGCGGTCCCAATCAAACTTAAGAAGAATAACCATAGAGAGTTGATACTCCTTCATGATCCAATGTCCATTTTTATGCTCATAATGCATCTTTTTATTGTTTCCAATAACAATTGGTTATGACGAGTTGTGCATATTGTAGTGAACTGATTTTCTTTCGTCTTTTTATCTCCAAAAGCCATGATAGATCCTGCTTTTCTTTGTGATGAAGTAGCGATAACTGCGAACTGTCATCGTCATCATCTAATCCTCCTCCCTGACTGTAAATCTCCCATATCTCTTCTTGACCGTAGACATCTATGTTGGTGGTGATAAATCCAGCATCATCCATCTCTTGCTTCGCCACAAATCTTAACAACTACTTGCTGTGGACTCCTAACAATTGTAAGTTCCTCTCACTCTCTCACTTATCTTCCTCTTTTTTTCTCTCTTTCATTTATTCCTTGTTAGGTCTTTTACTTTATCTTTCGTTTTAATCTAAATTTTTAACTTGGTTTTCTAAGAATTTAATCGTTCTTATATTTTGCAGATGAATTTAGGTGAATGAAAATTCACATTAAACAAATTGAACTTGAATGAGGAGAACATTAGAGGACTACGAATTACGTACCACTAGTGTTTGTGATTTAGAGGTTCGATTGGTAGATTTCTGAGCAGAAACAAGCTCCAGAGAGCAGCAAATTATAAGCAGCAACAAGAGGCATAAGACACATGATGAACTCATCATCATTTCTCGGATTTGTTGATAACCCAAAGGAAAGAAGAAGGAGAAAATGGATGGAAATGATGGATGCATTTCCGAATATATGTATATGAGTTCTATAGTCCAGCATACATATATGCATAGAAAAATTCTATTTTTAAAGTTTGGCAGCTTTAAATACTTTACAAGTCGTCTTACATGCAACCTTTACAAAGATTAAAATTAATAATGCTAAAATTAGAATTAAGACTCAAAACATTTGGGACCATGTTGTCTTCCAAGACCAAAACATACTTTTCAGATCAAACAACCGAAACCCAAAGCTCCCCAAATCATGGTAAAAGTACAAAAATAGAATCACAAATGAGACCCACCCAAAGTGGGAAACATATTGTAAATCATTTATGTTACTCTCGTTGTCTCAATTTATATGGTACTAATAAAATTCAAGAACCAAATATTTAAGTTGATATTGTAACATATAATACTTTTTATATTATTTTAAGTAATGTACATAAGTTTTTTGATTCTTTTTTTTTTAAGTACTTCCTTTTGATACACATATAATGCAACTTTCGACGCTCATCATAAGTCATCCGAAAACAGTTGGGCTATGTTTTTAAACATAAGGGTCAGACTTCGTACATCCGACCCCCTTTACCCCACAATGGGCAGGAGCCTTTGAGACATTGGGGTAATGTTGTTGCATGTATAACGTAAAATAATTGACTGGGTGATAATAATATCATAATTGAAATATATAGTTGGAAAATGTCTTATTAGATATAATATTATAAAATCATAATTGAAGCAACTAAAAAAATATTATCAAGCACCTAAAGCAAACGCGTCAATAAATAGCTGCCATAAAAAATATTTAATTAAAAAATCCACAAAATATTTTGTTTTCAAAATTCTCACACCTTCTTATTAAAATATATGAAAAAAAATTATGTCATATGGTCATAAAGATCGAGAAAACACATGATTAAAATTATCATTCCTTCAACACACGTGCATATTACATAAATACACAAAAGTTCAAACTCCAACAAAAAGATCTTCATTTTAAACACATTTGCAAGTATTTAATCTTCCCTTTTCTTTTTGCCGTTTAAAACATCAATCTCTTCAATGTAAAAGCTAATTTTCTTTTATTTTGCTTACTGAATCGTTTGTCAACCCACTCAGAGAAAGTAGAATTCCAATTGAAAACTGAACAGTATATAGAAGTAAACAATTTATTGTGTTCGAAATCTTCCAAAGGAATTGAATAAAGAGAAAATTTCATAAATGGCAATGCAGTGAAACATAATAGACTAAAATAGCTAATGTTTCTAAAATTATATTTTTCAACTATAAAGTCATACCAACTCATATGTATAAAGTCGTTTTTGAATATATAAAAGAATAGTTAATGGTCCGCTGATCCTTAAATTACTGACTTTCTGGCTGATAAATATGGAAACGATTCTATAATTGAAGAAAGTCAATAAGAAACAGAATTCCTTTCCTAAAGGTGACTCGTTTAGTAAAAAAACATCTCCATTGAAGTTTCTTGCGGACAAATTCAGAACGAAAAAATATGAATAATTTTGCCGGGTAATAATACGACAAATTTGGTGAGATTGTATGTGTGACATATGTTTGCCGTGAAAGAAGTGTATATGTGGGCATTAATATTGTCATTTTAATCAATGTAGTCTGACGCACTGCAATGGTGTGGGATGTGTATTTGTATTGTGTTGACTTTAATTTTTGTATACATTTTTAATGTTTTTGTGTGTGTGTCTCTGATTGTGGAGAATTCATTTTGCTTTATACATGTGTTATGGTTTACGGATGATAATAACTAGTTGAATAATTGAATATCGTGTCCAGATCTTGAATCGTAATATGAATAAATGGTGGAAAATATTTGTCAATAATTCTTGGTGGTGGTAGTAGCAATTTGTCAGGGCGAAAATGTTACACACTATGAAAATGGCTTCTTGGTCATCGTTAATTTTCTAAGTGAATATGTATTGTCAATGTATAAGTTAATTACATGAATGATGTATAATATGTCCATTTGTCTGTGCATATGAAATGATGTATAACAAATTTTTGTGATCAGTAAAGTGTTTGTATATGGCGTGAGTCTTGTTAAATGGGAGTTTATTTATAATTGTATAATATGATGAGTCAATAAATGTTTACTATGAGTTGGTGTTTGATATATAAATTTTTTTATGTTTGTTTGTATAATTATACATAAGTTGTATAAAATGTGTTGTATGTAGCCATGACTTAGGGTTATGCATTTCAAACGCTGGGATGATAATAACTACGTTGATTGTGTTTTGGAGGGGGTTATCTTTAAAGAAAACTCAACATATATCAAATTTTGCATATTGATTGCGCAACAGTTATGTGTTGGTCTTGCTAGGAAAGAGTTGGTGCTTGAGTATAAAGTTGAACAAGGCAAAAAGCCAACGGTAATACACAATGATACGGGTGTAAGGTTTGATGTTATGTTGAAAAGGTCAACAAATGATTTTAATATGTATCCAATTTGTGCAAGTATTGTTTCAAAAGACATAAAGGATATTAATGTGGATGGAAGTTGCAATGAACAATCTGTTTCAATGATCGGGATGTCCCAAATATATGATTTGGATGAATTTAACATAAATCACTTGGCGATTGATAAGTTGATAGAGCCTCTTGATGCTTTGGCATCTGGGGAATGGACGAGGGGGTCATATCGGACCCGGCACATAAGTTTGTGGAAGTAGACCAGGTGTATATAGACAAAGCTATACTAAATACTGTTATGGAGCAGTATGCAATCGCAAATCGATTCCAATTTAAAGCTGAGAGGTCAAATGCTATCAGGTGAAAACAAAAAGTATACAATTTTTTTTAAATGTATTTTTTTGTTCTTTTTTTTTGTGGTTTTAAACTGTTTTGGAAACATTCTATTGTCGTGATGATATAATTAGGTAAATCTCATGTTGTTTATACTAAGGGGTCCCGTGTATAATAATGTATATTATTTTGTTATTGAACTTTTTATATACAAACATAGTTACACAATTCTGTACAAGTCGGATGAGTGTGAGTGGAAGATAAAAGCTTCTGCAATAAGCAAATTTGGTATGTTTCCTATTAGAATGTTTAACATGGACCATACATGTATTGGTGGAATTGTGAGGTCTAAATTGAAAGATCACAAGCGAAAGTACACACCCTCAGATATAAGGAAAGTCATAAAAATTGATTTGGGTGTCGATGTTACATATATGTGTGCATAGTGGGCAAAGGAAAAGACTTTGAATTATATATATTCGAGCTCTCATGTACAGTTGAAGAAGACTGATGATGGCGAATTTCTTTATGTCTTTATTGCTTTGCACGCTTTTATAAGGGGATTTGATCATTATAGACCTGTGGTTGTTGTTGATAGTAGTCACCTTAGAGGTCCATACAATGGGCAATTCATTTCTACAAGTACCATGGATGGAGCAGGTATAATTGTATTATATTTGTGTGTATATAATTAAATAGATATGTATAACTATATGCGCATGTTTTTCTCCTCTTTTTTTAATGTGTAATATTTTGTGCAAAAAGGGTATATATTCCCACTTGCGTATGGAGTTATTGATTCTAAAAATGAGGCATCCTGGACATAATTTTTCGAACAGTTTAAGGAAGCATATTGATAACGTATTGGGATGTGTGTGATTTTTGATAGAAATGAAAGCATAATTAATACAGTTATGAGAGCTTATCCCAGTGTTCCCCATTATGCTTGTATATTTCATTTAATGTCAAGAATAGATATCGAAGGTCACATGAAACAGTGAGTAAAGTATTTTATACCCTGAGAAAAGATTATACACGGACTAATTTTGATAAGCTAATGAGAACTGTGGAAAAGGTCGACATAAGGGTTAAGGAGTATTTGGAGTTGGCAGGATATGATAAGTGGGCTAGAATTTATACTCCAATTCATAGGGGATGGTATATAACGTCGAAACTTGCAGAAAGTATAAATTCCTCGTTGGTGCCAGCATGTAAATTATCGATTTTTGACTTTCTGGAGGAGGTACGATTGATGCTTGGCAAATGAAATTTGAAAAATCAAAAAGAGGCAACATATACATTTACGTCTTTGATGGGTAAATTTCAGGATATATTGGCGAAAAATGAAGCTAAGAGTGCAAAGATGATGGTAGGTATCTTTCATGATTGTATAATTTTTATTTGATATACATTATAATTAACTGAAATATATATAAATTTTTTAATTTTTTTGATAGGTGGTATCGTCCAGTGCTGACATCCACAATGTTAGTGATAAAGGATGAAAATTTAATGTTTGTTTGGCAAACAAGAGGTGTAGCTGCGGTTACTTCCAGAATGAAGAAATACCGTGTGAGCATGCTTGGGCTGTGTTGAAATTTAAACATTTGAAACCAGATCGCTTTTGCTCGGATCTGTATAAACCCAAAACTGTGTTGAAAACATATCAGGTGCCGATAGATTCGTTGTCAAATAGAAAAGATTGGGTTATACTAGAACACATACTAGCTGATTTGGTTCTACCTCTTGTATTCAAAAGACTTTCAGGAAGACCGAAGAAGAAGAGCAGAAACAAATCATTCTCCGAACTGCTATCATCCAAGGGGAAAATACATGTCGTACGTGGGGGATTGCAGATCATAACCAGTGATCTTGTAGAAATAGGCCTCGTACTCCTTAGTTTATAACCATTCCGTCTATATTTTGTTTTATTTGTTGACAAATTGGAGTTTTTGTTGTTTGAACAAACTTTTTGCATTTGTTGTAAATAAAAAAATTGTCACCCAGATATTTGTTCTATGTTATCGTTTTAATATATATGTAGGCTGGCTGTAGTGTATGCCTGTTTATATATATCAAGTCTTTATATAGTTACAATATATGTATCTCTTTGTGTATAATTGGATTCGTTATTTTTGGTGTTCTGTTGAATTTTATGTGTATATGGGTGATGTTTTGTAAATGTGCACAAATATATTTAATTACAATTAATGTATATAGACGTGTACAATAAACACCAGAAAAAAAATAACTAAGGCTGTATATATTTCTGATTCTTATTAAGATCCAATAACTTAGTAAAATATATAAGTGTATATGTATAATCTTTGTTTGTTGAGTTTGGTGTCAGCTAGAGTATGTGGACGAGTATATTTCGCACATGATCGTATAGTTTATACAATATCTCCAAAAGTATAAAACTTTAAGTATATTTGTATATATATTACAATGATTGTATATGCCTATATATTAGTACGTATATGGGTGTTCCATTTTTAGATTTTCTGTGTATATATGTTGGTTTTGTATATGTTATGTAATAAATGACAATAAGAAAAATAACTTAGTAAATATATATGTAAATATATATGTATAACCTGTGTTGTTGAGCTTGATGTCCTCTAAAGTATGTGGACGTGTATATTTCGCACATGATTATATAAGTTTATACAATATTTTGAGTATAAACTTTGTGTATATATGTGTATATAGATTGCACTGATTGTATATGTCTATATATTGATACATTTATGAGTGTTTTGTATTATAGATTTCCTGTGTATATATGTTGGTTTTCTATAGCTAGTATGAGATTATTAACCAAAAAAAGGGGACAAAAAAGAAGACCCTGCTGGACAGTTAAATTAAGATGGGATCGCCAACAGCGATATCATTTGGGTCCCTTGGAGGCTTCGTTGGGGTTTCGTTATCACTGACTGTGCCTTTATCGTTCTTTCGCTTACCATAATCCCACAAAAGAGCTGTATATCGAGAACGCATCAGGTCACAGTCTATGGCAGCTTGTGGTATTGTGTGGCATTCACTCAAATATTCAGCAGACACTGCCAAGTGTATTCCGCAATCCTCGCAAAACAGTTCGATCTAAATAAACATGGTGTATTGTATAAATAGGTCATATTGAGATGAAACAGATGGCGTAGAAGAACAACTTACAAGCCTTTTCATGCTACTGCAGTAAGTTGTTGATATGTATTATATCAAATGGGTCATGTTCTATGTCTGAGTTGTACTTTGCTTGTAAGTTTGTGTCAAACACCCTGCTTTTGTAGAACTGTGGTGTTGCAAGGTACGTGGGTATAAGCTCGGCAAACTTGTTGAATTCTTTTTGTATATAAGTGTCATGCGTTGTCGATCTAATTGAGTCGTATACAATGATTGCACGATCATTGAAGGACACTACTAATAACAACCAGTGGAACTTCTCCTTCAGGCAGATAGGTATAAAGACGTTGTCGACAGTAGACCACGGCACCACAGCTAGTAACATGTACCCATTGATATATGACACGATCATCTTTTCTGAACTTGCATTGCATGCAGTGTTGTCAAGATCAGATTAGACTTCCCAAATACTACATATAATTCCACTGAAGTTAGAGTCAACAGTTGTGTATGAAACTCATAATGTGTTGGAATACTTGGCCTTTTTCTGCAGGTAATTGTTGAGAAGCACAGAGAGGCTAAGGTCTCATGAAGAGACCTGAGAATTGAAGGAGAATTCTGAGAATTGAAGAGGAACTTTGAGAGAGAAAAGAGAGATTTTTTTTATTCTCTTGAAGAAGAAGTCAGAGAGCCAAATGTGACTTCATTGTACATTATATATATATTTACACTAATACAACTTCAACTGCTCTAAACAATATTAACCAACAACTAA
>JAOTQJ010097060.1:0-11729 GCA_025642045.1 Solanum sejunctum
AAATATGAAAAAATATTTTTAAAATAAATGCCTTTATTTCAAGAAGTTTTATTTTAGAACTTGTTTGATTATTTCAGATTGATAATATTAAAAGCTCTTAAGTTAATTTGTATTAATTGGTTGTGTAGTCAAAATTAGTTAATCGAATTCGATTTGATTAACTTTAATTGGTCGAAATTGCAACTAAATTGGTTAAATTTTAATTTCCCTATCCTTGGACTAACTGATCCATTTTGGACAAAATCTGGCCTAAATCAATTCCATATACTGGACCTAGCCCATTTTCTTTTTATCAAAATCAATCAATATATACATACATAATATATATACACCCACGCGCGTGTGGGGGCCATGCACCCCCAATTCTCTTTTTCTCTCCCATTTTCCCCTTGCAATACACACTCTCTCCTGGACCTCTTCTTCTTCAACTTCATCCCCAAACCAAACCTAGAAAATGCCAAATCAAAATATTGCATCCCTACATTCCCTCTCCAAACTCCGTACATATGTGTCCCTCCCCTATTCCCCATTACTTATTTGTACCTTGTCTATTTTGGAATCAAAACGTGGTGCATATCACAACTATCGATTGAAATTGATGGCTGTGATATGGACTCGTGGATGATTCCAAAAGGATGAGGAAGTTCATTTCAAATTGAAGCTCGAAATGGCCCTTGGATTTTTCCTCCTATTGAAACCTTAATTTCGGGACTATATATGTCCTTTTTCAAGCATCATTTTGGGCAGCCGAGGATAATCTTGAAAACCCTGAAAAACTCAACTCAATTTCACAATAGTCTTTCACCTAAAATACATTCAATGTCCATTTAGAGTAAAGGGTTTTTTACAAATTCTTGATCAATTTTGCGATTTCTTGAAGCTGGGAGTTCTTTGCTCTAAAGTAGTAGGCAATTTTGTTCAGTGGTAAACAGTCCCGTACAAGTTTGGAGTCCTAGTCACTACTTCAACAGAGGTAATATCCTAATCTCATTTTTTATTTTGGGTTTCATATACATTGTTCCAATGCAAGTGTTGGAATTTATATTAAAGTTGTTTGCTTACATTAGCTTGATTCTAGCTGAGAATGCTCAGTTAGAGCTAGGTTATGTTGTGGTTTGATGTTGGCTAATCGACAATATTCACTCCTTCTTCTATGAAGTCAGTTGGCTAACAATGTTATTCAGGTCATTCGCACCTTAATATTGTGTTGTGTCTCAAATTTTGAGTGTTAAGTTACAAGCTGTCTTAATGAGTATATGTTGTCATTCTTACTGTTAAATAATGGAATCTGTATTGCTTATTGATTTCAAGTTTCTAGTTCAACTCTATGTCTCTTAGTTGGTTTCAATTTCTTTCATCTCCGTCTCATGTTTTGCTCCAGCTTTAGCAAGTCACTGTTTTCTTGGAAATGATGTGTAACTTATACCCTTTCTTGGTTCATTTCTTCCCTCATGTGGATTCGACTTGAATATTGTTGCCCCTTTTAGCACATTAGATCCTTGTTTTGATGTTGTTTGTCGGCCTTTGAGATGCATCCATCTAGTTTCATGTATATAGCTTGCTCAATATGTTAAAATTTGGTCTTCTCTTCTATTTTGTCATAGGTTTGAAGTCTGAGTTGTTGATTGCACTCTTTCCCCCTCTTCTTCTATTTTAACAAGTAAACCGAGTCTCTTACCTGGTTACATGTTAATCCTGAGTCCAGACTCTAAGCATAAAGATCCCTCCCTGATGTCTTCTTTCTGTCGGCTTTTTAAAGAGAGGAGAATGGTTCAATTTCCAAAATGATGGCTAATCTGCTCATGTATCACTGTGTATTGGCTGGGATTTGTTATTGTCGTTCTTTTATAGTGTTGTTTTTATTTGCATTTAGATTGAGTGGACATTACTAAAACTTTGTTATATTCACATCCCTGATTAGAGTTGTTATTGCTAAACGTATGAGTGCTCTTGACTGTTCCATCTAGTTTGGGCTCGGATTTGAAGGCTTGAGCTAGATGATACGAATTTCATTCTTATAGAATTTTTTCCAAGTTGTGTTACCTTATAGTGTCACTGTTTTATTTAATTCATGTATTGGTTTCCCATTTCATGTCATTTGTTTTTTGAGTATTATGCCAGTTATTATTCTTAGGGTCATATTTTCTTTGGAGTCATGATGGAAATAAAGGCTTTCATTATTTTATTTCGTTTTCCTTTGCATGAATCACCTCCACATGAGTTCAATTTGGACTCCTCTGTTGCATATTCGCGAACTCCGAGTCATCTCATCTTATTCAGAACCATGGAAAGGGCAGTACAAGTCAATGGAAATTATATACAAGTTTTGAAGCCCAAAATCAGTGCTTAAACACTGATATATAACAGATATATACTATGTATATACCATAGGATATGGGCCACAAGCCCATTTAGCAGTAGTAGCAGATTATTTGTATTAATATTTGTTTAATCTAATTAATTCCCCCAACATGTCACCATTTTTGTTAATTTCCATTTTTTGGTTTTCTTACTGTTAAAACTTTGCCTACAATTTATTTTGTCAAAATTCTTGAAAATTGATCCACTTCAAACTTAACCAACTTTAACAAATTTAGTCAATCTGTCATATTTAGTCAACTTTTTTCCAACTTAGTCAACCCCTTTTAAAACTTAGTTAATTTTTTAAACTTAGTCAACTTTCCAAACCTAGTCAATTTTCAAATTTAGTCAATTTTTTAAAACTTAGTCAAATTTTCAAATTAGTCAACTTTTGCAGATTTAGTCAATTTAGCAAAGATAGTCAATTTTCCAAATCTAGTCAATTCTTTCAAATTTAGTCAATATTTTGTAAATTTAGTCAATTCTTTCGAATTTAGTTAACCCTTTTAAAATTCAATCGAAGTTATTCAAAATCCCTAATCATCGGTCAACCGCTAGTTAGCGGTCATTTTGAGTGATAAATTTCTTCTCAAAAATGTAAATTGAACCCGAACCCTTTCTTTGTTATTTAAAAAAATTTTTTTGTTAGGTCTTTTTAAATATTTTATTGGTTTTCTAATTATCCTTAAAATTAGGTGACGACTCTTTAATTTTTGAGAACTTGATTTGTACTGAAATTAATTAAGTATTAAATTAGATTTTTGAAAATATCAAATGTCATTTTTTGAATTAACAGAAATAACGACTCTGCTGGGGAATAATTAGGTTCTAACCATTAGATTAGGATTTATTTGACTAACTAATCAGGGTATAATATTTAATTTTCTTTATTTTCTATTTGTGATAGTCTATTTAAGTTCAATTATTATAAATTGTAATTCATGGCATATTTCCACCAATCGGCATTTAGAATGCATTAGGTTAAGGACGATTACGTGGTTATCCACGGCATCCCTTCAGAAACGCCCCAAATATTTCTTTGGAAATAGTAAATGGGTAGTTGGTTTGTAGTCGTTCCAACGCCATTTACTATTTCGCCCCGAAGTTTGTCCAACTCGGGTCCCAAGTCCAATCGAAACTAACTCTTAGTGAACCTAAAATAGCGCAAAATCAAATCCTTACTTCTAAGAATTTGCCTAGGTCACCAAATATCTAAGGGGTATTTGACCCATTAGTAAACCATCAAAAATGTATCAAAGGTCTCTGACCCGACGACACATCATGTTATGTGGCTTTCAAAGGTGTATGTGTTGATCAGCATTTATTGTCTCTCGCGGGGGAGGGGGACTAAGTAAGCCTTTTTTTATAGGTATGGTTCAATTTCTCAAATTCAACATGGTCATAGAAGCACCCCACAAACTCCAACTATGGTGGAATGACCTTACTTTTGACCATAAAAGGGAATTGAACAAACACATGGGATAGTTGACCTCACTTATGCAAATGTCCGCTTATCCAGAACTGAAAGAGGTTCCACCGAATATTGGGATCTTGAAAAGATGGTGTTTTGCTTCAGAATGATCGAAATCACTCCAATCCTTGAAAAAATTCAGGACGCCGTTGATACCATTGGAATGGCGAGTAAGAGAAGAGTTAAAAAACAAGAAAGCATTTTGATTACCTATAAGCCAACTGAGGAGCAAATTAGGGAGTATCTCAGTCTCAAGAAAGTGGACTGGGAACATGGATCAAGCATAGCCTTCAGAGATCTCTATGACCGCTTCGGTCACTCAAGCTTCTACCTAACGTTCAATCAAGAGTTCAAATCGTATCATAAATCGGATGTCAAGCGGCATTTGGCCTTTGCAGTTGCACTATTGGGAGTCATGGTATTCCCTCAGGGCCCAAACCTCAGCATCAATACTAGAATCATCATGGTCGCCCATGCTGCCTTCTATGGACACAATGCTTAGCGAGTGTTAAAGTATTATTCACTCACACCAACCATTGTAGCCGATATGTACCATGCCCTTGGGAAATGCAAAAATGGGCACCGATATTTTCAATGGTGTAATTTTCTCCTTCAATGATGGATAATAAGTCATTTGTTCAAAGGAGAAAGGACTAAAGAACTCCCCATATTGGACAATCATGACCCCCTCCTAGGGCTTTATGAGAGGATGTATTGGGGAGACTTTGAAGGAAAAATGACCAGTGAAAGATGGGCCCAAATCTTTTCAGCGTTAGGAGAGGACAATATTCAATGGATGTATAATCGGTTCATTTCAAAATAGGTCATGACTTAGGGTAATAAGTTTCCATTTTTACCACTTCCAGGAATTCCAGTTATCCAGCCATATGTGCCTCTTCGGGTTTTGAGACAATTTGGTAGGAAATAGACCGTACCTCCCACTATGCACATGAATATCTATGTACTTGATCATGGAGATGATAGGGTCCCAAACGTGGGTGACATACTGAAAGAGTGGAAAAAACTTTCAAGGCCGGCCAAAGAGACTATTGTTGAAGACCGATTTAATGCCGGATATGCAGATTGATACAGGGCTTGGTTGAAGCAGTATTTGCAAGGCATCGGGTTCTCAGTTCAAAATATCTATCGAGGTTTAGAAGATACATAATCATAAGTAAAGCTTGGGAGGGCTTAAGAACGAATCTAGAGAAATAAAGGAAGCCTTCCTTCGAAAATAGTAGGAAGACAAGCATACCATTGAGAGTCTAACCCAAGAGTTAGAAAACTTGAGAAGTGGACTTACAAAGATGGATTCTTGGATGAATGCCCATAGAGAAAGAGTCAGATATGAAACTTGGGAGGAGAAAGGTCAAAGATACGATGGTTACTGGTTGATGGCTCAATACAAACTCCACAACATCACAGGACAATCAAAGAAGAGCAGAATGGAAGAAGGACCCTCGGGAGCATGAAGGTAGTATCGCCCCAACAAGGGTTTATTTTTAATTTATTTACTTTTAGCCCCTGCATAGGTTTGCACTTTATCTCCCCTACGTGGGACAACTTTATGTTTACTTTTCATAGCCCCTGTGTGGGTTTGCACTTTATCTCCCCTGCATAGGACGACTTTATGTTTACTTTTTTTAACCTCTGCGTGGGTTTGCACTTTATCTCCCCTGCATGGGACGACTGTATGTTTACTTTTCTTGACCCCTGCGTGGGCCTTTTTATTTTATATATGCCCTTACCCGAAATTGTTTCCCATTTACTTTCAAATTATTTCCTTCATATATGGGAGTTTTCTTTTTTTTTTTGGTGGGGGGGGGGGCAATATAATGGTTTATTACTCATACACCTTTCAAATTCATTAGGCCTACCACTGGTATCAAATGGCCACCTGCATTTAGGACGTGCAATAACTATTTCTATGCTATTTCAGATAACTGCTTGTATGATTATGTTGTTTTATTTGGGTAAACTTCTATCCCACTCCTGCTCAAATTTTTCTAGAGCCACCTAGGCATAAATCTCAGTCACTATCAAATATGCGACCAAATAATTCTTTGAGTCTCGAGTATCTCAACAAAGTCCAAACTCCTTAACCCACTTTTAAACTTTCATTCTTCTATCTCAAGGAAATTGGATTTGCAGTTAAGATGGAGAAAAGCCAAAATGCTAAGAGCGCTGAAGGCATATTAACAAGGATGCTAGGCCAGGTCACCCTAGAGGTCCTAGAAGATGGAGAGGCAAATCAGGCTACCAAGACGATGCTTGCTAAAAATAGCTGAAACTAATGAAGAAAGGAGAAATATGGAGGACAAAAGACCAAGCCAGAGTAATGCAGGTCAAATACTTAAAGAATATTCATCTACTCTGGTGAAATATCTTAGAAACATAATAGCTCAAAACATAGAGGTGGAGGTGGAACTCGAGTTCACCCTAGAGGAGATAGATTGGCTAAAGCAAGAGAATCCCCATTGTGCCCTTCAGGAATGAGAAAATAGGCCGAGGAAGTTGAGGTTGACATCTCGCCAAAAGAGTGATGAAAAATGAAGCATGGAGAAGCAAATCAACAAATCAGCAGAAGAAGTCTCGGTAGAGACATTTTATGTTTCTTAGCAATATTTTCTATACTGTATTTTTCATTTTTTGTGTAATGAAGTATATTTGAACCCAGGCTATTTCAAACTACGTAGGGCCTGATTTCTCATTTGTGAAATACGTAGGCAGCCTTTTAGGCCTGGCCCCTATCTTTCCAAGAGCTTGTTTTTCCCTTGTCTACATTATCAATAATGAGAGAAGACCTGACTTGCCGCAAATCAATCTTCCTGATCCACTATTTCTAAGATCAAATAGGCAATGTCCTGCCTATTTTGTATATGTTGTGTATCCATGGGCTAGTTTACTTTCGAATAAAACAACAATTGTGTGCTTATTGATTTATGTGTGCTATCTTACATTACTTATTAATCTAAGTGAACTAACATTCTTGACTTTGAGTAATTTTTCTTATAGGTAATTTAGAATTGATCTATGTTATACCTAGCTGATCATCAATATTTTACTAGAACAAAAGGCCACAAAGATCCCCCCCTCAAAAACAGCGGGAAAGAAAAATGACAAACAACAATGATGATGTAAGCCTAATTGAGATCACTGTGGTAGGTCCTATTGTTGCACAACAGAAAAAATTAATTGCACAACTGATGCAACAGATTGTTGACATAAAGATGGAAATAAAGAAGACTCGACAGTTAGTAAATTTTTCCATCACCGCTAATCTTTCGGGCCTAGATGATGGGAGGCCTCTATTCCATTTTCCTTCTCGTAATCTGTCTCATCAACCTATACCTATTTAAAAAAATCCACTAATTACCCCTGTTAAATCTTCTGCTGTCATCGAATTAAATACCCCTGATGGAGGACATTCTAATTTTTTCCCCAAGCACTACCCCTTCTCCAAAACCCAAATATTGCCCAAGTCTGCAGTTCCTCTCAAATTCCCCACACTACTCACCCCCGAATAATGCCTCCTGAAAGCCAAGATCCAGACTAATACAACCCACCTACCACCCAAATTGTGCCTCCTAAAATTCCCATCCATATCCCAATCCTTACCAATCCACAAATTCCTTATGCCACTTACTCCGAGGTTGACCATGATGATGAGAAGGAGAAGGAATGGAAAGTCATGGAGGAGATTGCCAAGTTGGATATAAGGGAAGAAATTACAAAACCTATGAAGCAATTTCGCTATGCACTTAATGTTGCAGGGCTGGATTATGAGGATTTATGCATTCACCCCGAACTCAGCCTTCCAGAAGGGTTCAAGATATTGAAGTTTGACACTTTTGATGAAAGTGGAAATCCTCTGGCCCATCTGAGAGCATATTGTGATCAGGTTGTGGGTGTCCGAAAAAATAAAGCATTTCTATTGTGGCTTTTCAACCAAAGTCTAAGTAGGGAGGCCCTAGAGTGGTTTACCTAGTTAGAGTGCTATGGCCAAAGATTTTGTCAAAAGTTTTGCTTACAATGTTGAAATCGTGCCAGACCATTATTTATTGGAGAAGATAAGACAGAAGTCAATCGAGATTTATCCAGAATACACCTATAGATGGAGGAGGAATGCTACCAGAGTGCATCCTCCCATGTTTGAAAAGAAGATTATCAAAGTGTTTGTGTGCTCTAGGAGCCTAAGTTTTATAAAAGAATGATGCTGCTTGTTGAAGCAAAATTCGCAGATATAGTCAACATTGGTGAGAACATTGAAGATGGACTCAAAATGGGCAATATCACCTATATATCATATTCTGTCAGATCATCCAGGATATTGAGGAAAAATAAAGAAGATGTGTCAGCTATCTTTGGCATACAAGACAAAAGGAGAACCCCTAGTAGCCACCCCGAAAAGTCTACACCCCCTAAAATCCATTTTCAACCTACCTCAAGTTCATTCCCCATCTTTCATGCTCAACAAAATACCAGACTCCACCCATAAACAACCAAACCCCTTCTCCCTATTATCACTCCCCACAATATCCAAACATTATCCCAAACTACTCATCTCCACTTCCAAGTTGCTCTCATATCCAACCAACTTATCAAAATCCCTCTACCTTTTACCCAATCCAAAGTCCTCAAACCGCATTGTCAAATTACCAAGCACCACTATACCCAAGATTCTAGACCCCTACACTCCCACCCTACCCTGTCGAAACCATCCCAATTACCATCCAGTGCCTCCACCTTGACAAAATAACTATAACCCTCCTCATCCAAACACAGATAAAAAAAACCCTAGGGTGTTCACTCCACTCGCTGAAAGCCAAACAAAGCTATTTGAAAGATTGTCACCTGCAGGGTTGATCCAGCCTACCCTTATGAGAGCCATGGATTCTAATTCTTATTTCTTCAGGAGTGATCAAACTTGTTCTTAATACTCTAACAGTGTTGGATATGACACTGAAGATTGCATAAATTTGAAGCATAAAATCATGGATTTAATTGATCGTGACATGTTCGTTCTTCTGACCATCACTCCTAATGTCAATAAGAATCGGTTACCTGATCATGGTGGGAACATTACTAGTATGATTGAGAGAGAAGAATATTGGTGTACAACTAAGAATATAGTGCCAGATGGAACTGTAAGTTTAGAAAAGAGTGTGGCATCTCTAAGTATCACTGAGAAGCCAAAGATAGGGATTTTGATACCTTGTAAAATGATTTCTACGACACCAAAAGGAAATCCTAACAAGAAGGTTGAGATATAGATTGTCGATATAGGGAAATCATATCAAGGAGCAGGTAGAAAAGATCAAAGACTCCTAAGTAAAGCTGAGCTAGAAGAATTTTGGAGAAGAATGCGGCCTTAGGAGTACTCTATCGTGAAACACTTGGAGAAGATACCTGCTCAGATTTCTATATAGGCACTATTAATGAATTCACAACATCATAGATAGGCATTAATAAGAGCATTGGAGGACACTTATATTCCTGTAAGAACAAACAATAATAATCTGGTAGCCATGATAAGTCGAGTTACCCGGGGCCATCGCATCAATTTTGGCAATGAAAAGATACCTTTCAAGGGAGCAATGCATAATAAGGAACTTTATGTTACAATCAAGTATTGATATATGATTCTAAATCATGTGTTGATCGATCATGCATCTAAACTGAATATTTGTCCTCTATCCACTCTCAAGCGATTGAACTACGATATGGAGAAAATCTAGGAAAGCTGAGTTAATGTGAGAGCATTTGACTGTGGCTAAAGAGATACACTGGGGGTAGTGAATCTAATAATTTATGTGGGACCTGTTGAATTCATCATTGAACTTCAAGTGATGGACATCGCTACTAACTATAACATGTTGTTAGGAAGACCTTGGATCCATATGGTGGGAGTTCTGCCTTCTACCCTCCACCAAATGATGAAGTTCATTTAAAATGAACATGAAGTGGTTAGTTATGGTGAGGGAAGCCATTTGAATGCATATGCACCCATCATTGATAATGTTACTAGAGGATCAGATTCTTACACGATTGAAATAGTGAACACTATCGAAGATGACTCGACGTTGGGACCTGCTATGCTTGTTATTTATAAGATGATAGCTACAGTGATATTGAGGAATGGGTTTGAAATCGGTTTTGGGCTAGGGAAGCACTTATAGGGTATTACCGAGCCTATTCCATTGATAGCAAAATAATCAAGATTCGGCCTAGGATACACTATCTTGGAGGAAGATGAGTGGGAGATGCAGAATCAGAAGAATAATCGAGCCTTGGCTCGGCCAATATCACACCTTTATCAATCATTTCTAGTATGAGAATGTATAGGTGACGATTGTCATGAGGGAGGGATCTAAGACCTGTTTGAAGAAATTGATGTAATTGATGATGATGAATAACCCAAATATCAGGTATTCGAGGTGCATAAATGGGTGACCAAGAGTTAAGAGAGACATCCACCTTATCGCTGATCCCCTACTTGTCTTGGTAGATGAAGAATTACTAAATTACTCATTTTTCAAAAATTAGGTGGCAGTCTGGCGGATGCCCATGACCAATCTTTTACCTTGCTATTTCACTCTTGTTTAATTTTGTTCTAATTTTTCTCGTAATATCTCAAAAGGAAGATTGAGCCATGGTCATGGCCAAAGTTCGCACTTTCTTTTAAATGAAAGCCTCCGTTCATTTCAAATCACACTTATTATTCATCTTATTATTTCAATTACTTCTTATCTGACTATGTTTATTTATGATTTCAGTTTAAATAATTTTAAACCTGCCAATGTCATGTCATGTCAAAAGATGAATAAACAAAATGAAGCAGATGACAATGATCTTGAGGAATATGATGAAAGAACCATAATACCCGAACATCTTGCGTAGGAATTGAGACAATTTGAGAATCGAGATAAGCCTAATCTAGATGAGACTGAGATAATGAATTTGGGAGATGAAGAATGTGCCAAGAAAACCAGAATCAGTGTCCATTTGAGGGATGCTCAAAAGAGAGAACTCACTTAGTCCTATGAGGATATGCTAGGTCAGAGTACTGATATTGTCTCTCACAAGTTGCCAATTAACCCAGAATTCAGTCAAGTGAAATAAAAGACTCGGAAGTTCAAGCCAAATTTGAGTCTAAAAATCAAAGAAGATGTTAGCAAACAAATACAATCCAAGGTGGTAGAAGTGACACAATATATTGTTCTAGTGGCCAAGAGGATGGAAACATCAGGATCAGTGTTGACTACAGAGATCTGAACAAAGCTAGCCCTAAAGATGATTTTCCATTGCCGAACATTCATATTCTCATGGACATTTATGCCAAGCATGAGATGCAATCATTTGTATATTGCTTTGCGAGATATCACCAAATTTTAATTGATGAAGAAGATGCAAAAACGATAGATTTCATCACACCCTAGGGTGTGTACCATTATTGAGTGATGCAATTTGGCCTAAAAATTGCAGGAGCTACTTATATGAGAGCTATGAAAACTCTTTTTCATGACATGATTGACAAAGAGATTGAGGTCTACGTAGATGATGTTATCATCAAGTCCCATGAGAGTTCAGATCACTTGACTCATTTGAAGAAATTTTTTGACCGTCTATGCCGATATAGGCTGAAGTTAAATCCTACCAAATGTCCATTTGAGTGCTTGTCGATAAATTACTGGGATTTATAGTCAGTCGAAGAGGTATAGAGCTCGACCCTTCTAAGGCTAAAGTAATTCATGACTTGCCTCCTCTAAAGACAAAGAAAGAAGTTATAAGTTTCTTGGGGAGATTGAATTACATTAGTCTATTCATAGCCCAATCTACGTTGATTTGTGAACCTATTTTCAGGGTATTGAAAAAGGCTGCATTAACAAACTGGAAT
>JAOTQJ010097071.1:0-11728 GCA_025642045.1 Solanum sejunctum
AACAGAGGAAACTCTGTCGAAATTTTTGTGAAATTCCTTAGCTGTCGTAAGCAAAGATTCAGTATAAGTGGTTGTCGTGGTGCCCTATCGGCACCATTCACGGCCCCTGGGTTGGGTCGTGACATGTATGACACAACATGATAGAGTAATTGCTTATGCATCTTTATAGCTACGTCCACATGAGAAAAACTACCCAACTCATGATCTTGAGCTAGTAGCGGTTATATTTGCTCTAAGAATATGGCACCATTATTTGTATGCAGTTCATGTTGACATATATACTGATCATAAGAGCCTACAAAACATCTTTAAGTAGAAAGACCTACATTTAAGATAGGGAAGGTGGCTAGAGCTAATAAAGGATTATGATATTGATATACTATACCATCTGGGGAAGGAAAATATGGTAGCTGATGCTCTGAGTGATAAGGCAATCATGAATACTTGTCATCAAGGTATGATAACTCAAAGAGTGTCTAAAGATCTATGTCAGCTAGCCAGTTTGGGAGTTCACCTTCGTGAAACTCCAAAGGAAGGGGTTATTGTATATAATGTGCAGTGTCTTCATTGGTAATGGAGGTGAAAGAAAAATTGTTCGAGGATCTTGTTCTACGACAGCTTAAAGAAATGGTAAGTTAGGGTACGATAAAAGGCTTTAACCTTACACAAAATGGAGTACTTTACTATTAAAATAGATTATATGTGTCTGATACTAATGGATTAAGAAAAAGGATAATGGAAGAAGCCCATCATTTATGATATTCCATCTATCCAAGATTAACTAAGATGTATCATGACCTGAAGAGAATGTTTTGGTCGGGAGGGATGAAAAAGGACCTTGCAGAATTTGTGTCTCAATGTCCAAATTGCCAACAAGTGAAAGTAGAACATCAAAATCCAGGAGGTTATATGCAATGTATAGAGCTTCCAACATGAAAGTGGGATATGATCGACATGGATTTTGTTACTGGGTTGCCTCGCTCTTTTCAGAAGTTTGACTCCATATGGGTAATAGTTGACAGACTCACAAAGTCAATACACTTCTTGCCAGTTAGAAGTGATTATACGGCTGAAGAGTATGCCAAGCTATACCTCAAAGAGATAGTCAAGCTACATAGAGTCCCAATCTCCATTATATCTAATCGAGGAGCTCAATTAACTGTAAGTTTTGGAACTCCTTCCAAAGGAGTTTAGGGATACAAGTTAATTTGATTACAGTATTCCACCCTTAAACAGATGGTCAAGCAGAATGCACCACTCAGACACTTGAAGATATGTTGCGAGCTTTTGCATTAGACTTTAAAGGTAGTTGGGTGGACCATTTGCTACTTATTGAATTTGCCTATAATAATAGCTACCATGTTAGTATCAAGATGGCAACTTATGAAGCTTTGTATGGAAGGAAATGTAGATCACCAATTAGATGGCTTGAAGTAGGTGAAACCACCTTTCTTGGGCCAGATCTAGTACAACAAGCCATAGAAAAAGTTAAGTAATACAGCAGTGGCAAGAAACAACCCTAAGTCATCACAAATCCTATGCGGATGCTAGAAGAAGAGGACTAGAATTCTTATAAGGTATTGGGTATTTCTAAAAGTGTCTCCAATGAAAGGGGTTATGAGGTTTGGTAAGAAAGGAAAACTGAGACCATGTTACATAGGGCCATATAAAATTATTAAGAAGTTCGGGCAGTTGCATATGAACTAGAGCTACCCCAAGAGTTTTCAATAGTTCATCCAAGTTTTCAAGTGTCAATGCTTCGAAAAATGCATAGGTAACCCATCCCTTGTCACTCCCATTAAAGACATGCAGGTTACAGGAGATCTCACATATGGAGAGGTACCTATCGCTATTCTAGATTGTCAAGTTAAGAATCTAAGAAATAAGAAATAGCTTTAGTAAAAGTACTTTGGAGAAATCAACAAGCAAAAAAAATAACATGGGAGGCTGAGGAAGTGATGAAATCAAAATACCTTTAATTATTGGAAGCTAAAGAGGAAGTCCAACATGCAGAATTGGGACATTAATAGGTACGTGTAATTGAATACTTAATGTGTTGTTAAAGTTTGCATAAGTAAAGGTTTAAACTTGGTTAAGCTATCCAATTGTACTAACGTTCGAGGACGAATGTTCCTAAGGGGGCAGGATGTAACACCCCACATCTTACAACACTAGTACTATGCAAATAAAACATGATATGGTTTGGTCAAATTAGCGCCCATTTTTAAAAGTGCTTGAATCTCATGTTATAGGGCGATATATGCGGCTAACGCTTAAGAGGGTCAAGTGTATATATGTTTTATGTCAAATTGACGATATCATGGCCCTAAACAAAGTGAGAGAATTGAGGTGCTTATAGGACTTAAGAAACTAGCATGTGAGTTACCTACTTGCTTAGCTAAAATTTGCTAGCTAAATGAAGACGAGGCCCAATGTCGAATTTGTCCGAGTCCGATTATGAATAAAGTTCGTGTTAAGGGTGTAACTTTAGCCCATGTTTTAGCATCATAAATAGATTTTATTTTAAGCCCAAGATGAATAATAAAATGTTCCAAGTACACCACAACCCACTTGGCTACTTGGGCCCAAACTAAGTGAAGAGGAATTTGGAACATGGGCAGCCAAGGCCCATCAACTTTGAGACCTATTTAGGCCCAAGTGTGAGGGACAACTTACTGCCTCACCAACTTAATAATATGTGGTATTATGTGGTCAAAATGTCAAAAGAATTTAAAAAGGGCTCAAGACAACTCCTAAATTCATTTTCATTTGAGACAATTTTTTAGCTTCCTAAAGACTTTTGTGTTCTCTTTGTTTCACCTCACAAAGAAGCCTACACAACCCTCTAGGTTCTTGACTTGAACCATTAAGGCTAAGGTAAGTGAAAATATCCATGTATTTGTTATACTTATCCCGTGATAAATAAGAAGTATATGCTAATTATGTTTGTGCTGAAATTTTCGACAACATGTGTCGTAAGGATTTTTATGAATTTTTCTTGTTGTTCAAGAGTATTTTCTCTTCTTGGTTGGCTGGATTATGAAGTAAGACTTATTCTTTTAACAAGGTGCTGCACCACTTTTACAGTCTGCAAAAGTGAGTTCTTGTGTGATGTCGTAATTATGCTCGTAACTGAAACTTGTGGGCTGATTGATTGAGGACTATATTCTCATATCCTCTAATTTTTTTGAGGACTATTTCTGAACTATTTTAAGGATGTTTGTATGTGTAAATGTTGTGGAAACAGTTTGGTTGAAGTTGGTAAAGTTTTGGAATCGTCAATGTCGTGATGGGGCAAAGGGACGTAACATTATACCGCCTATTTGTATATTGTACAGAATTATTATGTGTTGTACTTTGTGGGCTATTACAAGACTATCATGGCACTAGAATAGGATGAACATTATATGTATATGAGAATGTATATTAGAAAATATGATTAGGGGCGGAAAGGTTGAAAGAATACGCTCGAGTTTATAAATACCTGCTTCCTGCCCATATATTTTTTTTTATGAGATTGGGCTGCCAAGATGTATCTATTCGTTAATGATGCTAGTATTATCACCTACTATGTTATAGACAAATATTTGGAGGAAGGGAAGGTTATCTTGAGGTAATAGCAAAGTCGTACAGCGAGGTATGTAAGACTACTTGAGTTCATATTAATTGGCATGAAACATAGATCTCTCTTGGCATATAAAGGCACTTACCAACTCCGACACAACTACTAACTGTGTCTCTACTCTTTCACATGTTCATATGATTCAATACATAGTTACCTTCAAATCTATATGCATACTTGGATAATAAGTTACATGGGTTCTTGTTGCTAAATAAAGTTCACGAGTTGTTTCATTTCATACGTATTTCATTATTTGTGTAACGTACTCTTTTCATTTTCATATTGTCTTGTATGATTATCTACATGTCACATGCTATATATACAGCCCTAGAGCTCAAATATTGTGACCACCAAAAGAATCATCTCAAAGGTAATTGAAAAGTAAAGTATAATGCTTATTGATGGGTGATAACTCAAGGGGTGGAAGAATCACCTAGCCAGGGTCAATCCTATAATGGGGGGTATCCCAAGGGGTTAAAGGAAAAGCCTAGCCAGGGCCAATCCCGTTATAGATTTACCACTAATCAACTGATCATTTGTACTACATACTGTGCACAGATTATACAGTAAAGGAAAGTAATAAAAAGAACATAAAGTACATGATCCCATAGTACAACTAAAGGTGGTCTCTTATCCTATACTAGTGCATAGTTTCATTTGAGCTATTACTTTGTATACAATATTTCCTGCCTTACCTATTTAGTACATTATCTCGTATTGATATCCCTTATGGGGGACCTGCATTTCATGCTGCAGGTGTAGGCGCTAGTAGATATCCCAGTAGGAGTACAGTATATCCAGCTGCTATTACCAAGCTCCAAGTTGCTTCAGAGCTTTGTGAGTATTTAGAGCTTATATTTTTGTATTGTACAGTTAGTCGAGGAGGCGCCTATCCCGACCCTTATCAGATACTTTTTCTTATTTAGAGGCTTTGTAGACTAGGTAAATTAAAGTATGGTCATGTCTTGTACTTTAAACATAGTGGCCCCAACGGCCTAGCCATATGCATTTCCTTTTGGCTTGTCATCACTGTTTATCTTCTTAAAACTCAAATACAGAAATTCCTTATAATATGTATAGAAATCACATGGATACAGGTTGGTTCTCCTGAGTCTCATCAACAACGGGTGCCAGTCCGTCCTAACGAACTTTTGCGTGACACAAGTACTACTAGCCAAGGTACCTTCATTCCATTTTGGCCCCAATAAATTGCAATCCCCTCTACTTCTAGTTTTATTTGTAGAAGAAGTAGCACTAATGATGAGAAAAGTAAACCATGTTTGATTCCCATAACTTTAATAATACAATAATGGTCCCTAATCTTTTGTAGTATGTCTAAAATAATCCTTGAAGTATTATGTTTGTCAAAATTGTGCACTTTGGATCTTTGGCAGATATTTACCATACTCTGATTGTTAAATTTAATCAAAGTGATAAGGATAAAAAAATTTAGAAATTTAGAATTTGTAATTTTTAGACAAAAGATATAAAGTCACCATTGAAGTTGTTCCTATTTTTCAAAAAGACACCTAAACTTTGTGGGCATTCTATTACCTCACAAAAACACTTAATATCTGTTGTTCCTTTAAGATCAAAGAAAAGTAAGAGACAACAACAGAAATGAAAATGAAAAGAACAACTTCAATAGTGACTTTATGAGGGAATAGGATGTCCACAATGTTTAGATGTCTTTTCGAAAGTCGAGACAACTTGAACGATGAATTTATGTCTTTTCTCTAGTTTTTAATCTACTTTAAGAGTTTAGTGTAGGTTTTGATGTGCAATTATGTTGCACAATATATTTTTTTATCTATATTTTGTGTTTAACACAATTTTATGTTGTAGCTTCTGATAATTTTCAATGTTCATCAATTTCTATTAAAAGAATCAAAGTTAGGTAAATAATGGACGAAATCAAAAAGTACTCACTTTGACAAATTTATAGGACCAAAATTTTTTTAGAGACTATTTTGAATCTATTATAAGAAAATAAATAAATAATAAAGTATCATTTTGTTATTGTCTACTGCAACTTGTGATTTCATCAAAATTTACATCGTGCGCTTTTACTGTTTTAAGTCTTGTGTAATGACTTATGAACATTGCTTGTGGATCATTTTTTTTTATCTCAATTTATAAGATATAATTTTATTCATTACAAAGTTTTTAAAAAAATAAAATTTATAATTTAAAATAAATCATAAATATTTGTAAAATTATAAATTATTTTTTCCAAAAATAAATATATTTTTTTAAGAGTAATTTAAAAGAAAAATATTATATCAATTGAGAGAAAGAAAGTGGTTGACTTGAGGTCAACTTTATGTTAACCATCCAACGAACAAAAAGTCATGTGTCTTCAGTATATAAAAACTATTATTGGCATCCATTACATGCAATTTCTTAGAATTTTCGCTAGGTGTCCTTTTGGAGGTATGATATTTAATTTTTGTTTTGAAAACAGTCGTTTTATGTTTTTAAATATACGGGTTAGGCTGCGTATATTCGACCCCCCTCATCCTGCAATGAGCTGGAACCTTTTGAGGCACTGGGGTATGTTGTTGTTGTTGTTGATATTTAACTTTTGCCAAGAAAGTTATGCTTGCTAGCTAGTTATGTCACGTATTCTACTTTTATAAGACCAACATACCGAGTGAAATTCCACAAGTGAGATCTATTGAGTGTAAAATGTATGCAAATCTTACCATTATCTCATGGAGATAGAGATGCTGTTTCTGGAAGACTCTCATTTTATAAAACTTACTTAAATGAAGATAAATGTTAAATTGCAAGAATGAAATGATCTTACATGTCAAATTTCCATTCCATTTTCATTGAATCAACTAATCCTCCATGATCGTTTCACCGTTTTGGCACGATCCAATTCTAGGGCCTAGACGTGACATGGTTAATGGGGAATCCAAAGGAGCCCCAAACAAGCCTCTTAGCATATCAATCACATATCTGTGGTTGCAGAAGCAAAATATCAATAACAAGAGATATATATAAGGGAAACAAGACTAAGTGAAAGACTTTGATAATCATAAAACATTCAAGAGTCAAGCTCATAGCATAAGATATCATATGATCCAACAACACCTCTAAACATAGATTAGAGCGGGTGCTAAGATACTTTTCGAGCGCCAAAATACTTTCTGGGCTCACCCTCATAGTATCAAGAGTTCAACATAAAGAAATAGTAAATGACAAGAGTAGCATAGATAGTGTCTTCGAACTTGAGGACTTACTAAGGCTTATCTCCAAAGCACCAAACTAGCCACGTGGAGGATGATCAAGAGGTGCTACGGTCCCTACATGGTAACATCATGTATGCATAGAGTACATGTTAATATATTTAAATATAATAAGTATGTGGGATGCAATGCCACAAGAATCATAAGCCATAATAACAAGATTCTTAATCATAATCAATGAACATAAGCTCAATAAGCCATGTGTATTCAATCTGTAGGATAAAACATGCTTGAAAATAATTATACTTGCAAAACTTGTTTAACAAAGTAAAGTGATGTGAATAGATTATCCAAATACCGTGTACTAGAGGTGAGAGATATAGCTTAGGTCATAACCCCTTCTAGTAGGTAATGGGTAGTACATCAGTGTCCAAAAATAGCATAGGTCATAACCCCTATATGTAAGCATGAGATAATGAATAGCACATGATAGTAGAAAGGTAGCATAGGTGATAACCCGTACATGTGAACATGAGATAATACAATATATTGAATCACATATGAGGGTGAGGCGTACCACATAATTCATAACTCCTTCATATCATAAGATATAGCACAATATTAAATCGTACATGAGGGTGAGGTAAGCAACATAGTTCATAACCCTTCATGTATAATTGGCCTTATACTAGAGGGTAAGACATATAACATAGTTCATAACCCCATCTAGTCAGCTTTACAATTCATAAGAGCATAAACCTTAGCATAAGAACCCAATAACTCATAAACAATGAAGATTTGTAAAATCATGCAATAGATCATAGAAAAACTTGAGAATTCTTGACTTGACATTTTATTGAACACTTGGCGGGCACATATGATTACATAGTTAAATCATGCAAAATGCAAGAGTATAGATCATGAAATAGTGAAAACAATGCATCTTAAACTCATGTAATTCATTCCACCAACATTATGCTAAAACTCCATCATGGGTAACTTGTAAATCATATCAAAAATTCACAATAGTTCATAGATTTCATAACTTGAATTATGTAGTCTCAATGAAAAGATCAATTCATAGTATAAACTTAAAATAGATATTCATGCATAATCAATAATATTTGACAAAACCCCAACATATTTCATGCTCATATTTCATAAAAAATGATACTCATAAGTAATACAACTTGAAAACATATGATTTTCATAAAATAGGAAGATTGGGCTCTATGAGTGAAAGAACTCAATGGATGAAACCCACATACCTAAATTTGAGAATTACTTGATGTATACTTGAAGGGGACTTGATGCTTGATGGATTTTTTGAGATCCGAAATTAAGCTTGAGACAGTTGAATTTGGATGAAATATTTGGTTAAGTGTTGAATAGGGTTTTGAGAGGGTCTTGAGTGATATAGAGTTGAAAAATAGCTAAGTATAGGTGTTTTTATGCATAAGTGGGCATGGAACTATATCCCACGGCCCTTGATCAAAACAAAATTTATAGAAAAAATAAACACTGATCCACACCCCTAACGCGTCGCAGCCAGGACGCGGATCTCCACTAGAAATCAAATTTTTTTGAAAAATTATTTTTCGCTACGGGTCCTCCAAAATTTAGGTTATACCCATTTTTCACTCAATTTTTCCCCTAAGAGTATGAAGTTGGATTTTTGGTATCACGCATGGATTTTGAGATATATAGAAATTACGATTATGGGCATTTTTGAAGCACATTTGTAGGGCGTTTTAATATCTCCCCCTTGGGAACATTCGTCCCCGAATGTCGAAGGAACACGTATAAGAGATGTAAGCATAAAGATTTCAGCCTAACATGAATGTAAAAAATGCACTTAAACATCATTTTCAAAAATCTAAACGTGAATATCAAAAGATCACCATAAACTTGTTACCATGAACATGAATGCACGCAAAAATGTCATCTGGGCTGAAACTTGAGAATTGAAATCATAGAAAGACTTAGTTTGCTATATTAAGCTCGAATATAATGTGAGAGGTACAAATATTTTTGTCAAGTCCGCTCGAGCTCCCTAAGTGACGCTTTTGATTTATCGATTCCTCCAAATAAGCTTGACGGATGCTATATCTTTGTTCCTCAACCTCTCCACATGTCCACCCAATATCATCACCGGGACCTCCTCATAGGTCAACTCATCTCCATAACACCCACAATCTCAAAGAGTTTTATAGTACTTGGGTCACCAATATATCTCCTCAACATAGATACATAGAAGACAGGATGAACCATATCCATTTACACAGGAAATTCCAATTCATAAGCAACTTTACCAATTCTCCTCAACATTCTACAAGGACCCCACAAACCTTAGGCTCAATTCCCTTTCTTTCCCAACCTAATCACACCCTTCATGGTTGGACTCTCAAGTGATCTCAATCATCAACACAAGCACACATGGCCTACCTTAGTACTTAAGGACACCATCTCTCTCTTGGGAGAAAACTTCCATTTCACCATCTTCCACCAAAGCATTCAACTCTAGCAAGGCAGGGTCAAGGACTTGCTCTATCTTGACCTCTTCAACCAAATTAAAATCGGAACCATCAAACCATTATACAACCATTCTCAACTTCATGCAACCTCACCCCTATCTAGCAAACCGGTGAACCTCTATAGCCACCTTCTAGTCACCCAAAATCCCCACTTTTCATATTTGGCAAGCAACCTTTCATCCCTCAAGATTTGTAACATCACCCTGAAATGACTCACAAGCTCTTATTCATTCAGGATATAAATCAATATACCATTCACAAAACTACCATACACATATAAAGATAGGGTTTAAAGACCCTATTCATGTGATCCATAAACATAGTTGGTACATTAGTCAAGCCGAAAGGCATTACCACAAATTTTAAATGGCCATACCTAGTCCGAAAGGTCATCTTGGAAATATCACCCTACCTCGCTCTTACTTGGTCAAACCTGAACTGAAGATCAATCTTAGAGAAATGACTAACCCCTAGCGGGAAGGACATCAAGGAACTCCTTAACCACCAGAACCAACTCAATAGGAATGACTTTAGACTTAACACCCCTAACCCTTACGAGATGGTAATTGTAACCCTTAGAGATCAATTTGGGCCTTAAGACAAGAAGTGAATCTACCCTCAACTACTATTTCACAACTTTCCACTCAAGTATGAATTCATTAAGGAATTAGAATCGAACTCTATGGGTTCTACAATTAATGGGAGAATATGCATGTAACCTAACCACCCCAAGACCTCCAAACCCACCTTGCCAAGTTCAACAAAATCAAAAGAAGGTCTTTATGCAATAATGACATGGGGAAATCCCCTATAGACATTTCTAGCAATAATAGACTCACCAATTAGGGTAGACACCCAAGAGGTTCACATAGAAATTCGGGACACACATGAAACTTACTAGCAACAAAAGGAAGAATGAAAGAAATAGTGGCTCCCGGACCTATCAAAGTATGCAAATCAAAATCAATACCATTAACATACAATAACAACATCGGGCACCTCATCCCCTCCTTGCCTTCCTTGAAGAGCATGTAACTAGTTATGTAGTGGAGCACCCCCTTGTTGGCCTTATTGAAACCCTTGATCAACCTGACCACCTTGCCCTTGAGGCCGACCATTCTTGCCCTTCTCTCCCATATCCATAACACATATTTGAATCCTTTAAGCATTTTCCATGATGATGCTTTTCATATTTTTGGCATTTTCGAAAACTTGCTCCACCATTGCCACCTTGGACCCTTAGTTTAAGAACCCCATTGTTAACAAATCACTTGTTTGGAGCACTAGAGGACCCTTGAGCTTGAAACTCATGACCTTGTTGGTAATGGTAACCCTTAGTACCTTGGAGACTACCCTCAAATCGATCCTTCTTGGACTCCCCACTTCTCCTCTTGCTAAGCTTTTCCCCTCAAGTTGTTCTGCATATGTCATAAGCCAGGAGAAGTCCCTATACCATCTAGCATAGTGGTATGACACTCTTCATTCACTAAATCGAACACTCTCGACTTGTTCATCCTTGAGCTAGGCTTGGCAACCAATTGAGGAGCATACTTGGAGAGCTTGTTGAATTTGAGAGCATACTCCATCACCCTCATGGAACCTTGCTTAAGGTTCATAAATTCTATCATTTTAGCCTCTCTCAATTCAATAGGGAAGAACCGATTGAGGAATGTGTCTTTGAACTCTTCCCAAGGATTAGAGTCACGATTTCCCCTCTCCACCTTCCATTGCACAAACTGAATTTGAGATACAACCTTTAGTTGATAGGCCGCTAGATTTGCCTTCTTCTAGGAACTTACACCCATGATGGATAGCACCTTATACACCTCATCTATGAACTCTTGGGGATCTTCCTTCACCTTGGAACATTGAAACCTTTGAGGGTTCATTCTAGTGAAGTCCCTCACTCTTGAGGCCAAGGTATGTGTACAAGTAGCTTAGGCCTCTTGATTCAATTGGTGGGTCATTACATGGGCCAACATAGTAATGACATTCTGGAACTCAACTTTCGTAGCCCTTCCATCTTGAGGAGCTTGAGGAGCGGGATAGGTCGATCATCATATGGGTGCACGGGCCTTCCTTGGTCTTCACCTTTGCAATGACATGATGTTGAAAAGTGAAGAGCATTCATTAGGGGAAAGCCTTATGTTACACCAAAAGTATGATATAGACCATGGTGAAGTGAAATATTTCCTAGAACTCCACACAGCCTCCCATTTATAGTTGTGGCACACTTCACAACCATGAATAAGATTAATCAACGCAGTGTGTTGGATTTCGAGTATAAATAACAACCTAGATCTCTAATACCAAGGTTATCACCACCCAAGCCTAGGGACTAGACGTGACACGATGAATGGGGAACTTGAAGGATCCCC
>JAOTQJ010097122.1:0-11725 GCA_025642045.1 Solanum sejunctum
AATGGATATATATTTGCATTGTTGTCTGGGTTGCTGCTGGGTTTTCTTTGCAGGTGCAGTTAGTTAATAAAACAGAGAAAACTCTGCCGAAATTTCGGTAGGTTTCCAGGTCAGTTTCATTAGGAATTTAAGGTTAGCATGTGTCTAGGTGTCCCTATCGGACACGGGTCATGACCCTAGGTTGGGATGTGACATGTTACTGACTGGACCAAGGTAGTAATGAATAGGAAAAGTTAATAATTAACAGGATTTGACTGATGTGTTCTCATCTAATCAACCGAACTAGGCCAAGGGGAGGTTGTACTGGGACTTATAGTTAAAGGTTAGTAATGCATACTATGGAGATGAGCCAAGTTGAATAGTGAAATTTGCCTCACCTTTGACCAAAGGGATTGGTGAACTTAAATTATCGTCCTTCATGCTATACATTAGACAAGAATTAAGTCATTCGTTGATACTGAGTTAGGGAATTAGGGGATTTCGGTTGTTGATTTTTCTACGTGATAGTTAGTTTATTTTACTTTCTTATTGATTATTGCAGTCCCCTCCTCCCCACTCAGAAATTGAGTTGGTTAACTACTTGAGTTGTATGATGGTGAATTCGGCTTGAGTCTATGTATTCCCTGTGGGTTCGACCCTAACCTTGGTTAGTTCTATTTCTTGACAACAACCATTTTATCCTCTAAAAAGGAGGTGTAACTTGGGTGACATTAAGATTTTGGTGCCTTAACTAGGTAATATGGCTAGAATTAGTTATATTCACTAGTAATTTGAGTATTAATCCTTAGTTCCCTTTATTTGACTTTTGTTTTTGTTTTTTTGTAGGGTATACGAGTAGTATATGCATTGCACTCGGAGTCAAGGCAATCCCTTAACTCCATTTGATTCAGAGATCCATAGAACTATAAGAAGAATGACCTAAGAGAATGCCAATAACACGACCAATGCAACTTTGAACCGGGATAATAATGATGATAATAAGAGTGAGAACCTACCTCCTGTTGAGGATATTCCACAAACTCGGGAGTTCAACATAATGTTTACCAGTGAAATTAGTATAGGTTGAACTCCATGGTTATGGATGTGACTGGCTCTATTATGTTGCTGCCACTACTGGTAGACATAAAGTTTGCCATTTTTAGTGGGTTACTATAGATATTGTAGAACCGTGGACAATTTGTGGACTTACAAGAGCCATATAGCCACTTGCACAATGTGACATTTATTTGTAAGAGTTTAATGGAGACACAAAATTTGTCTATGGATACTGTGTCACTTGGTGTCTTCCCATTGTCTCTCACATGTAATGCTACATTATGGATATCTAAGCTCTCGCAGAGTTCAATTACTAGCTGGGAAGATTTGCAGAAGCTCTTTTTGGAGAGGTACTTCCCTAGATTGAAGAAGCTTAAGTTGAAGGACTAAATCAATAACTTTGAGCAACTTCCTGGTGATTGGATAAGCACTACATGGGAATGGTTTGCTAAATGTCTGAGGAGTATGCTTGACCACAAGTTAGTTAATGATGCCTTGGTGGAGATCTTTCTACCATTCCCTTAATGAGAATAGTTAGGCCTGTGTTGACACTATCATGGCAGCATGTTTCTAGATCAACCATTGGCAAAGATTGCTGAGGGTATGAAGCAAGTTGCCAAGATGAATTATGCATGGGGACAATAGGATAGAGCTTCTATAAAGAGTTCATGTGTTGTCAGTGTTGGTTCAGAGTAACCCAAAATTAATACAGAAATTATGCAACAACTTGCTTAGTTTCGCACAGGCATAGATGTAGTAATCAAGCAGAACCAAGAGAGAGCGAATGAAGTGGTTCACCAACCTCCACATATATCAATGTATAAGGAGAAATACTATGAGGAATACATATGTTTTCTGAATGATCATACGGGGGGTTTTTTGGACTAATGCCCAAGGGTCCAATCAGGACTATTGACGCCAAGGTCAAGGAAACCAAGGTCAGAACTATGCTAGAGATGGAGCTTTCAGAAACAATCGTGGAGGTTATTATGATAGGAATAGGGGTCTAGATGCAAATTGTGGTCGTAGAGAAGGTTTCAAAAATGGTTCTTATCTGCCACCATACAATCGGGATGCAGGTGCAGGAAATTTCAGAATCGAGGAGATGTTTGATCGCCTGTTGAAGAAGGCTGAGACACAGGATGAGACTCTAAGGGGCATGAAATCTGAAATTTCAAGCATAAATCAGAAAATGGAATATTATTCTATGGCTATTAAACAGCTTGAACAACGATTTGGTCAAGTGTCAACTTTGTTGAACCAGCATCAAAAGGATAGATTGCCTAGCAACATAGTGCAAAATTCTAAGAATGAAGGGCAGTGCATGACGGTTACTACTAGGGGTGACAAGAGCACTATTGATACTCCTATGCTGGTTGATGAGGAAGATGTTTGTAAGGAGATGGTTGCAGCTATAGATGCATGTAACACCCCATAATTTCCTTCTATCTGATTTGGATGAGTATGTGCTGATGATGTTGAGATAATACTGAGAAAATCTGATAAAAATTGCTTAATCAGACTTACGAGATGTATTACGAGTCGTAGAGAGGATTACGAGTCATAAAGAGGGGTCCCATAGAAAATTTTAGTGACTAAAAATTTTATGAGCCTTTACACGAGAGGTTAGTTACAACTCGTATTACGAACTACGACTTGTAACAAAGGGTTTCATAATGACTTCCAATGATTTAGGATTTTGAGACTTCCATTATACTAGGAGGAATTACACTTTATAGTGAGGACTACGAGTCGTAGTCAGGGTTTCATAAACCCTTCTGACTGATTAATGAGGGGGCATTTTTGTCTATTATGGCCCCTTTTCAATTGAATCCTATATGGATTTTGTCTTGTATAAAGCCTTAAAAGCAAACCCTAGGACATTATTTGACTCTTTTTCCACCTTGAGGGTTCTTTAGAGCAAAAAGGAAAGGAGGAAGAAGCTAGGGTTTACCATTCAAGAGCAAGGATTGATTGAGGTTTGGTTATTCTTCAGTTACAATGTCTATAAGGCTTACCAAAGTGTGAAATCTTTCCTTCACATGCCCCTTCACCTTCTTGAGTCAATAATTTAGGGAAAAGAGTTGAGATTTTGAGAAACTTTACTATTTTACTATTGAAATCCTTGTATCTATCATGAAGTCTTGTTATGCTACTATGAGGTAATATCTTGCATTGCATGAGTATTCTAATATTAGATTTGTACATGTGTTTTCATCCTTGATAACATGAGTCCTAACATGCATGTCTTCATGAAAATCGTATGCATAAATTGAGCATATTGAGTTGAGTAAATTGAGCATGTTGAGTTGAGTGAATTAAGCATGTTGAGTTGAGTAAATTTGAGTATGATTAAGTATGAAAAACATGTTGCATTTAAGTCATATATATTATTACATATGACTATCTAGAATGCACTATATGAGGATTCCATTTGAGTGGGTTTGAATGACAATTTGAGTTTGAGTCGAGTTGATTGGTTGCATTGATTGATTTAAATTGTTGAGTAATTGAGATGAGATGACCTTATATGGTTAAGTTTTGAGATGATTGATGAGTTAATGGATGAGTTGATTAAGGAGTCGAGCATATTTTAGTCTTGAGAGGAGTATTGGGCACCGAGTTGGGTGATTAATGATGAGCCCCCCATAACTATATTGCTAGTGTATGATAGTCATTTTAGCATAATACTGGGGACTCTTGTACCGCAAGTGGACACTCTCTCAGGATTTGAGGGAGCAAGGTTGAGGTTGATATCCCTTTTTAGTGGCAAGTTAAGGGCGATATGGCAACGATGCCAATTCATTGTGCGTAACCTAATTAAAGGTGGCGAGATGAAGAATGTCTGTTAGAGAAACCCCAAGCAACATTGTTTTGGGCATGAGATTTCAAACTGAGTCTATTTTTTTAATGAGCCTATTTTAAAAGCATGATTTTACTATAAAACTTACATAAACTGTTTTAAGAATGAGTTGTTGGGTCGAGGTGAGTGAGTTGAGCTTTACTTTTCTTAAACCATTTTACATAGCAGTATATTCCATGTACTAACATCTATTTAGACCTGCATCATTTTATGATGCAGATATAGGTGATAGAGGACTTCAGTCCGCGCATTGTTGAGGTCTAGTTCAGTACACTTCCAGAGTTAGTGAGCGCTTCTTTACATTCCGGAGGAGCCCTATTATCTTCTTATTATTATGAAGCACTTCACTAACATTTTGATTGAGGTGTCCATGGCCTATCATGACACCATTCTAGGCGGTTGATTAGAGACTTAATAGATATTGGAGTATAGTATTCAACGAGTATTTTGTATCTAAACTTATCTTGATTATGAGCTATGATATAGTAAAGTTATACACTTATTTATCTTTTTGCATTTGAGGTCTTAATTTTTGAGTTATCCTTCCGCTGTTGAGTTGATATGACAATGAGGCCAAGTGGTTCTCTTGGGGAATCAACAATGCTTTTCGAGTGTCGCCAACACCAACAGTAATCACCCGGGGCTTGACAAACTTTGTATCATAGCACAAAGTTCAATAGTCTTAGAGAGTCTATGAAGCCGTGTCTAGTAGAGTCTTGTCTAAGAGTATGTTGTGCACCACACTTCATAAGTAGAAGGATATAGGACATTAGGAATTGTTACCCTTTCTTGTAATATCACTTTGTGTGATGGAGTGAAAACTTTACGAAACTCCTTTCTGACTTGTGCGTTACAAAATGCAGATCATACCTCCTAGATACATAGTGACCCAAAGGAATGGTTCAGCTAGCATTGCTGAGAACCTTACTTCAGAGGTGCCTCCTTAGGTGGAGATGAGGGACCAAGGTCTACCGCCCAGGACAACTGCTGTTCCTATGACATCTCTTGCTCCACTAGCTCCTACTTCAGAAGCCAACTTTAGCGGAGCCATTGTTATGCTCACCTAATTGATAGCTACCTAAAATGGGAATCAGGGTTTACAAATCCCTAGTTCTAGCTCTCAAGAGCCAGCAATTGCTTCTAGAATAAGAGACTTCTAAGGATGAATCCGCCTGTCTTTACGAGGTCCAAGGTTGAAGAGGACCCTCTGAACTTTATTGATGAGATGTAGAAAGTGATGAAAACCATTCATGTGACTGAGACTGAGGGAGTTGAGCTTTTTGCCTATCAACTCAAAGACGTGGCCAATATTTGGTATAATCAGTGGGAAGAGAGTCGAGGTGAGGTATGATCAGAGACTCCAAGGTCAACCAAACTTTAGGCCATAAGGTGCACATTCTCAAGGACATGTGACTCTTGGTTTTAAACTGAAGCCACCTTGTGGGAAGTGTGGTAGGATGCATCTGGGAGAGTGTAAAGAAGGAGGAAATTCTTGCTACAAGTAAGGTCAAATTGGGTCACTTTTACCTAGTATGGGGCAATAAGGACCAGACTTCTACCACAGCAACACCAGTGAGGGGTAACTTGAGAGGTGTTACACCAGGGGTAGGCATTGGGACAAACTATCTGTATTTGATGGGTAATCGACAAGATCAAGAGATTACACCAGATGTTGTGATGTGTATGCTTCGAGTCCTTACCTTTCCTTGCTATGCTTTACTTGATCTAAGTGCAACTTAATCATATGTGACGCCATATGTGGTGAGTAGATTTGAGATTATTCCTGAGTGCTTGCTTGATCCATTTTCTGTTTCTACTCCTATTGGTGAGTTTATTCGAGCTGAGAAAATCTATAAAGATTGTGTGGTGTCCATCTATCATAGGGATACTCTTGTTGATTTGATTGAGTTATAGATGGTTGATTTTGATGTGATCCTTAGTGTGTATTGGCTTCACCCCTGGTATGCCTTTATAGATTGCCAAACTCGGACTGTCAAATTCTAATTTCCAAATGAGCCCGTTATTGAGTGGAAATGAGTTCCTGTTACACCAAAGTGTAAGTTTATTTCTTACCTCAAGGCCCAAAAACTTCTCTCTAAAGGATGTATCTATCACCTCATGCAATTTAAATTTGATGATGTTGAGCCCCCTACTCTTGAGTCTGTCCGATCATGAGCGAGTTTCCTAAGGATCTGCTCGAAGTCTCTCCTGATTGGGAGATTGACTTCAAAATTGATATTCTTCTCAACACCTAACCTATATCTATTCTTCCATATAGGATAGCCTCTGCTAAATTAAAAGAGTTAAAGGAGCAGTTGAGGGACCTATTAGAGAAAGGGTTCATAAGGTCGAGAGTCTCTCTATGGGGTTCCCCGGTCTTGTTCATGCGAAAGAAGGATGGTTCCTTGAGGATGTATATTGACTATGCAGTTGAATAAGGTGACTATCAAGAATAAGCATCCTCTTTCGAGGATTGATGATTTGTTTGACCAACTTTAGGGTTCTACTATTTTATCTAGGATACACCTTAGATCAGGCTATCATGAGTTGAAGGTGAGAGAATATAATATCCTGAAGATGACTTTTCAAACCTGATATGGTCACTTTGATTTCTTGGTAATGTCTTTTGGATTGACAAATCCACCCTAGCCTTTATGGATTTGATGAACAGAGTATTTAGATAATATCTAGATCTATTCATGATCGTGTTTGTTGATGATATTTAGGTGTACTCCAGAAATGAGGAGGAGCATGCCAACCACCTCACGATAGCTTTGTAGACACTCTAAGACAATGCGTTATATGCGAAGTTTTCTAAGTGTGAGTTTTGGCTCAAATCCGTGACTTTCGTAGGTCATGTGATTTCTGGAGATGGAATTCGAGTAGATACTCAAAAGATTGAGGCAGTTAAGTATTGTCCCAGGCCAACCTCATTGATAGAGATAAGGAGCTTTTTGGGATTGGCTGGCTATTATCAAAGGTTTGTTGAGAGATTTTCTTCTATATCTGCACTGTTGACTAAACTGACTCAGAAGAAGTCCAAGTTTCAATAGTCGACGAGTGTGAGAGGAGCTTTTAAGAGTTAAAGACAAGGTTAACTACTGCACCAATGTTGAGCTTTCCTGATGGAATCGATGGGTTTGTAATCTACTGTGATACTTTGTGGGTAGGATTAGGATGTGTGTTGATGCAGAAGGGAAGAGTTGTTGCCTATGCTACTAGACAACTTAAGGTACATGAGAAGAATTATCCCACTCATGACTTGAAGTTAGCAACAGTGGTGTTCTCTCTCAAACTATGGTGCCACTATTTATATGGAGCACATGTTGATGTATTCACCAACTAAAAGAGCCTACAATACGTCTTCACCCAGAAAGAGCTCAACTTGAGGCAAAGGAGATGGCTTGAGTTGCTCAAGGACTATGACATGAGTATTCTCTACCAACCAAGTAAAGCTAATATTGTTGCTGATGCTTTTAGTAGGTTGTCCATGGGAAGCACAACCCATGTGGGAGAAGAGAAGAAAGAGTTAGCCAAAAAGGTTCATAAACTAGCCCAACTCGGAGTTCTACTATATATGTTAGGCAAAAGAGGAGTTTATGTGCAAAATGGATCGACCTCATCTCTAGTAGTGGAGGTAAAAGAGAAACAAGTTCAAGACCCTGTCTTATTATAACTAAAAGAGGATGTGCATAAGAAGAAAATGATGGCTTTTGTCTAAGGGGGAGATGGAGTATCGAGGTATCAAGGAAGATTGTGTTTTCTAGATGTTAATGGTGTTTGAGAGAGGATCATGGTAGAGGCCCATAGTTCTTAATATTCCTTCCACCCTGGGTCTACCAAGATGTACGACAACCTGAGAAGTCTATTAGTGGAGTGGAATGAAGAGGGACATTGGAGAGTAAGTTCCCAAGTGCTCGAATTGCCAACAAGTTAAAGTTGAGCACCAAAAGACATATAGAGTAGCTCAAAACATTGGGATTCTAGAGTAGAAATGGAGATGCTCAACATAGAATTCATAGGTTTATTGTGGTCTCCTAGACAACATGATTTGATTTGTGTGATAGTTGATAAGTTGGCTAAGTCTGCACATTTCTTAGCGATTAAGACGATTGACACTACAGAGGATTATGCCAAAGTTATACATAAAGAAGATTATTAGATAACATGGATTTCCCTTATCTATCATCTCAGATACAGGATCTCAATTTACTGTCCAGTTTTGGAGATCTTTTCAGAAGTGTTTGTGAAATGCCCCAAAATACTTGAAAATGTGCCTTGAAAATTCTCATAATCATACTTTTCATATATCACAAAATTTGTGCATAATATCAAAAATTCAACTTCATATTCGTGACCCAAGGGCAAAATTGAGTGGAAAATGGGTATAACCCAGGTTTTGGAGCAATTGTAGTAAAAAATAATTTTTCAAAAATTTGCTTATCCAGTGTTGATCCGTGCCTCTGGCGCGTCAATGTTTTTTTGTTCCCAACTTTCAATTTTGGCCTAAGGCCTTGGGGTCTTAGGCCCATGCCTTCCTATTCCTAAAAACACCCATACTTAGTCATTTTCTACTAGATATCATTTAAGACACTCACAAAACTCTGCCTAATACTTAGCTAAATATTTCATCCAAATTTAAGTGTCCCAAACTCATTTTCAGATCTCAAGCGCTTCATTCAAGCTTCAAGTTCTCATTGAAATCTTTATCAAGGGAATCCCCAAATTTGAGGTTTGTGAGTTTTAACCATTGGGTTCTTTCACTCATGGTGCCTAATCTTCCTTTTTTTTTTAAAAATGTAAATTGCATATTTCCAGGTTGGATTAACTATGGGCATCTCCTACTATGAAATTTGACTACAAACAATGTTAGGGTTTCATAAGATATTAATTGTTTAAGCATGTTTTAAGCTATGAATCTATGATCTATTATGAGATTTGATAAGGGTTTTTAGCTTATGTTATATGAGTCTATTACCAAATATTGGTGGGTTAATTTACATTGAATTTTGTCACATGAGTTCACTTTTGAATTGAATGATTTTTAACTAGCATTACACACCCGCCAGTGTTTGATAAAATGTATTGTTAAGGATTCTTGAGATATTGATGGTCTATTGCATGGATATGAGTTAAGTGATTCTATGATGATGAAGGAATTGTATGTATGTATTGATTTCATGTAAAGTATCTATGGTTTTGCAAGTTGACCATACCTTGTTGAGGGGGTGATATGCGTCAACCACTTTGATGGGGTGGTGGTGGTGATATTCCCATCTACTTTGTTGAGGGGTATATACCTTGGCCACTTTGATGGACTGCTATGCCCATCTACCATGTTGAGGGGTATATACCTCGGCCATTTTAATGGGGAGGGGTGCTATACCCATATACCATGTTGAGGGGTATATAACTTAGCCACTTTGATGGGGGGTGATATGACCATATACTATGTTGAGGGGTATATACCATAGCCACTTCGAAGGGGAGAGGGGGGTACTATGCTCATCTACCATGTTAAGAGTTATATACCTTGACTACTTTGATGGGGAGTTCTATGCCCATTTACCAATTTAGGGGTAGATACCTTAATCACCTTCCAAGGGGTGATGTCCCTTGGATTCCAATTAATAGTTTTCTTGGTCCATGATGATGGTTTCTTCCAACACATGCAATATGTTCTATACAAGAATGTTTTACTTCAAGTGTTGATCATGCATGCCATGTTATTATTATACTTATCCCTTACTTATAAGTATACATTTTGACTATGTTGCCTATATCTTGTTGCATTGCATCCTACATACTTAATATATTTAAATATAATAATGTATACTTTATGCCTACATGATGTTACTATGTAGGAACCGGAGAACCCCTTGATCATCCTCCACATGGCTAGCATTGTCATTTGAAAGAAAAGCTTAAAGTTTGGGGACATTAGCTATATCACTCTTGTCAATCATTTTCTCTTTAAACATTGAACTCTTTATACCATAAGGGTGAGCTCGGAAAGTGTCTTGGCCCCCGCTCAAATCTATGTTTAGAGGTGTTGTTAGAACAAATGATATAATTATGGTTTGAGCTTTGACTCCTCACTTGTTGTTGAGTTTGCTTCCGTGACTAAGGATGTGTGTACGATATGCTAAGAGGTTGGTTAGGGGACCCTTCGGGGTTCCTATTCTCCGTGTCACCTATAGGTCCTAGGCTTGGGTCGTGACAAACTTATTATCAGAGCACTAGGTTGTTAATGGTTCTTGGAATCCAACATACTGCATCAATTAAAGTCTTATTCATGGTTGTGAAGTTTACCATAACTCTGAGTAAGAGGCTATGAGTCATTTTAGGAAATGTTTCCCTTCTTCATGATCCATGTATTTCTATAGAAGTTAAAGTAAGGTTTTCCCCTAACTAATGTTCTTTGCTATTCTAGATTATGTTGATCCCAAGAGGAAGAAGAGCCCATATACCAGAGAAATAACTAGCTCCTCCCGCTCCTCAAGATGGGGAAGTGGCCCATGAAGAATTCTGGGATGCTATTACATTGTTGGCTCATGCTATGGCCAACCAAATTAACCAAGGGGCCCAAGCTCCTCATGATTCTACTCCGACCTCAAGGGTGAGAGACTTCACTAGAATGAACCCACCGGATTTTCATAGGCCTAAAGTGGATGAGGATTCTCAAGAATTTATTGTTGAAGAGTATAAATTATTGTCTTTTATGGGGGTTATATCAAAGGATAAATTGGAGTTAGTGGACTTCCAACTCAAGGGGGTGGCTCAAATTTGGTCCACCCAATGGAAGGTGGAGAAGGGGAATAGTAATATTATCCTTTGGGAAAAGTTTGAGGCAACATTTCGTAACTAGTTCTTTTTGGTAGAGTTAAGAAAGGCCAAACGATAGAATTTATGAACCTTAAGTAAGGGTACATGAGTGTGAGGGAGTATGTGCTAAAGTTCAACCAACTCTCCAAGTATGCTCCATAATTTGTGGCCGAGCTGAGGTCTAGGATGAACAAGTTTGTGTTGGGTGTATCCGACTTGGTCAATGAGGATTACCAAACTACCATATTAGTAAGTGATATGGATTTGTTCCACCTCATGACATATGCTAAGCAATTAGAGGGGGGAAAACTTAGAAAAATGAGAAGTGGTGAGTCTAAGAAGGCCCATTTTGAGGGTAGATTCCAAAGTCCCAAGGGTGGCCGATTTCATCAAGGCCAAGAGTCTTCCAATGCTCTTAATAGAAGGTTTTCTAACAAAAACCTAACGGTCCAAGGTGGTGGCAGTGTGGTTCCTAATACTATATGCCCAAGATGTGGTAGAGTACATCATCGCCTATGTTTGAAAGAGACTAATGCTTGCTATGGTTGTGGTGAAGTGGGTCATAAGGCGATTGATTTTCCTTGTAATAGCAACAAGGGTAGAGATGGTCGTCCACAGGGCCAAGGTGAAAATATGGGTCTTAAGGGGAGAGGAGGCCAACAAGGAGGTACCCCCAAGGCAAAATCGATTCTATACTCTCCATGGGAGACAAGGGGTGGATGAGGTCCCCGATGTCGTCGCTGGTAAGTTAAAGGTTTTTGATTTTGATATGTATGCTTTGATAGACTTGGTGCCGCTCTTTGTTTTATTACTCCTTTTATTGCCAAAAAGCTCTATGTTAAACCCAAATTACTATGTGAGCCTTATGAGGTGTCTACTCCCGTTAGTACATCCTTTGTTGCTAGAAGGGTCTATAGAAATTGTTCTATTTCATTTTGCATAAAATCTTGCCTTGTGATTGTATTGAATTAGATATGGTGGATTTTGATATCATTCTTAGGA
>JAOTQJ010097133.1:0-45106 GCA_025642045.1 Solanum sejunctum
ACAAGATCAATACATGTATATATACTTCTCTTCTTCCACTTGCACCAATTAAATGAACATATATACACATATATATAGCTATAATTGTGTCACCCCCAAATTAATTTATCTCCCTAACTTTTCACAACTCCAATTCACAATCCACTATTTAATAGCTAGAAAACTTAAGAAATAATAACACAAGAATTGAAAACTTACTAGTTTTCCTCCTTCCTCTTCTTCTTCTTTTCCTCTCTTTTTCTTCTCTTCAAAATTCTAAGTAGAAGAACATAAAAGGGGTATATATATAGAGGGTAAGGTTTCCAAAATTGCATCATAAGGGCTCTAATTTAATCTATAGTTCAAGTAAGCCCCAAACTTTTCTATTTTTATTCCAATCAAGGACTTTCGACTCAAACTTAATTATTTACGCCAAATACACTTGATACTCCAATCATACATTGGAAAAAAAATTAAATTACCTGAGTTCAACTTAAACGACATTCACAACAATATTTCCAATTGGATAGTTATACTTAATTTAAGAAATACGGGGTATAACAGGTAGCGTAGATCATGTTATGGTAGTGAGAAGGAGATGGCTAGGGAAGTGCATCGATTTGCTATATTGGGAGCTAGGTTGGAAGAGGTTGGAAATAGTAGTGTGGTTGTTGTTGAAGGTTCTAAGTCTTCTTTGGTTGATGCGGTGATAGCAAAATAATATCTTGATCTCTCCTTGTTAGAATTGAAGGCCTTGGTGAAAGAGGGCAAGGTGGAGGTTTTCTCCCAAGGGAGAGATGGTGCCCTTAGGTACCAGGGTAGGTTATGTGTACCATTTATTGATGGCTTGATAGAAAGGATCCTTGATGAGGCCCATAACTCTTCTTATTCTATCCACCTCGGTTCCACCAAGATGTATAGAGACTTGAGGGATGTGTATTGGTGGGGAGGCATGAAGAGGGACATTGCCAAATCCATTTTTTGTTGTCATACTTGTCAATAAGTCAAAGCCGAACATCAAAGGCCGAGTTACCTAACTGTAACACCCCATATTTTACAATACTAGTAATATGCAAATGAAACATGATATGGCTTTTCAAATTAGCGCCAATTTTTAAAAGTGCTTGAATCTCAAATTAGAGGGCATCATATATGTCTAACACTGAAGAGGGTCGACTGTAAATAAGTTTTAAGTCAAATTGAGTAGATCATGACCCTAAGCAAAGTGAGAGAATTGAGGTTCTTGTAGGACTTAGGAAGCTAGCAGGTGATTCACCTACTTGCTTAGATTAAATTTGCTAGCTAAATGGAGATAAGGACCGACGTCGAATTTGTTCAAGTCCGATTATGAGTAAATTCCATGTTAAAGGTGTAACTTTAGCGAATGTTTTAGCATCATAAATGGACTATATTTTCAGCCCAATAATAATAGATAAAGGACCTAAGTACAACAAAACTCACTTGGTGAATTGGGCCAAAACTAACTAAGAGAAAGGGAAAAAATGGGCAGCAAAGTCCCATCACTTTGGTGCCCCTTAAGGCCCAAGTGAAAGGCAAAAAATGGTACTATAATTTATTGATAAAACGAGGATTATAATGGAAAAGTAAGTCAGCCAAGTGCTCCTTTAAAAGGGGCTTATAATTATCTCACTCAAGTCATTTAACTTGAACAAAAAATCAGATTGTTTTTCCAAGTTCTCTCTCAACTCTTTGTTGACTTTACAAGCAGCCACAAGAGAATTTTAGGGTTCTTGGAGAAGCCCTACACTTTGAAGGTAAAGGTAAGCAAGAATATTTATGTGTTTAGTATGGTTTTCTTATGTAAAACAGGAGGCTAAGCTGATTATACCTTTGCTGAAATTGTTGGACAACATGTGTTCCAAAAGTTGTCATACATTTGTCTTGTTTATTTGGAAGCTTTTATCTTTTTGGTTAGATTGATTATGAAGGGAGTCTACTCTTCTTAATGATTTTTGGTTTCTATAGTGATGTATAAATGCTCCTACATCATTTTTTTAGTCCAGAAAAGTAAGTTCTTGTGTGATATCGTAATTATGCTCATAATGGAACTTGTGGGTTGATTGATTGAGGACTATGGTATCATGGCCTCCACCTATTTTGAGATCTGTTTTTGAACTATTTTAGGACTGGTTTTATGTGTATCTATGGTGGGTACTATTTGGTTAAAGTTGGGATAGGTTTGGAACTGTCGATGTCGACATGTAGTGAAGAGATGTAATGTTATGCCGCCTATTTGTATGTTGCATAGAATTGTTATGTGTTGTGCTTTGTCGGCTATTATAAGATTGTTATGGCACTAAATCAGGCTGCACATGATATTTATATGAGATTGTGTATTAGAAAGTACGAGTAGGGGAATAAAGGTTGTAAGAATACGCTCAGGATTATAATTATCCGCTTGCTGCCCGTATGTTATTTTTTATTTTATGAGATTGGACTATCAAGATGTATCTATTAGCTGATAATGCTAGTTTTCTGACCTACTATATTGTAGATAAATATTTGGACGAAGGGAAGGTTTTCTCGATGTAATAGTGAGGTCGTACAGAGAGGTATGTAAGGCTACTTGATTTCGTATTATTTGCCATGAAACATAGATCCCTCTTTGGCACATAAAGGCATTTACCAACTCCAACACAACTATTAACTATGTCTCCACTCTTTTACATATTCATATGCTCTCATACATAGTCACTTTCAAATCTGCATACATACTTGGATACCAAGATACATGGGTTCTTGTTGTTAAATAAAGTTCACGAGTTGTTTTATCTCATACGCATTTCATTATTTATGTTACGTACTCTTTTCATTGTCCTATTTTCTTGTATGATTATTTACGTGTCGCATGCTACATCTACAATCCTACAACTCCAATATTATGGCCAACAAAAGATTCATCCCAAAAGTAATTGAAAGATAAAGTAAAGTATATTGCTTATTGATAGGCGGTAACCCGAGGGGTAGAAGAATCACCTAGCCAGGGTCGATCCTATCATGGGGGTAGCCCAAGGGGTCAAAGGAAAAGCCTAGCTAGGGCCGATCTCAATATAGATTTACCACTAGTCAACTGGTCATTTGTATTGCTTGTTGTGCACAGATTATACAGTAAAGGCAAAGTAATAAAAAGCATATAAAGTACATGATCCCATAGTATAACTAAGGGTGGTCTCTTATCCTACACCAGTGCGTAGTTTCATTTGAGTTGTTACTTCATATATATTATTTCCTACCTTACATATTCAGTACATTATCTCATACTGACATCTCTTACGGGGGACCTGCATTCCATACTGCAGGTACAGGTGCTAGTATATCTCACCAGTAGGAGTACAAGATATCCAACTGTTGTTACCAAGCTCCAAGTTGCTTCAGAGCTTTGTATGTCTAGAGATTATATTTTAATATTGTATAGTTAGCCGAGGTTGGCCCTTTCCCGACTTTTATTAGATACTTTTTCTTATCTAGAGGATTTGTAGACAATGTAAATCAAAGTGTGGTCATGTCTCGTACTTTAGACACTGTGGCCCCAATGGCCTAGTCATATGCATTTCCTTTTGGCTTGTTATTATTGTTTACTTTCTTAAAAGTATGTTGAATATAGAAATCCCTTTTAATATGTATAGAAACCACATAGATATAGGTTGGTTCTCCCGGGCCTTATTGGCAACTTGTGCCAGTCCGCCTTAATGGGACTTTAGGAGTAAAAAAAGTGGTATTAGAGCGGGTCATCCTAGGGATTCTACAAAGTTGTGTCTATGTAGAGTCTTATTTATTGATGTGTTGTGCACCACATTATAAGCAGGAGGCTACATGGCATTTAGGAGTCATTACTTTCTTTTCATTCTTTAGATCGTGCCACAGAGACAAGTGTAATAGGTGGATTATGTCTAACCCCTAAATTATTTTCTACAGTAAGTATACCAGAAACTAGGAAGAATGAAGGTAAAAGGAAGGGAGTAGAAGTGGTGTTTGGTATACCCAGTTAGGTAAGACGACAAAATGAGGTTCAAGATGAGTCTCTGTCATAGATATCTCCAACTCCTCCAACTTCTGATGAACTCGGAAGTAGTGAAATTACCCTAGAACCACCTATGGATGCTATCGTGCAGGATCAGATAAATGTCGTCCAACTATTCACTCATATAGTTGCTAGCCAAGGTCAAAGACATAAAGGTCCAATTATAGGTACAGGTGGTGCGAATAGGGTAGCTGGCTGAGGATATGTGATTTCCTTAATTTGGACCCTCTATCCTTCACTAAGTCAGATCCTAATTAAGATCCCTAAGACTTTATTGATTAGATTCAGTGCACTTTAGATGTTATGAATGAGTTAGCCACATATAGACTGGAAGGTGTGGCTATATTGTGGTATGAAGCTTGGAAGCAATCTAAGGGTATAGATGCACTTCCAGCTACCTAGAAAGAGTTCAAAGAGGCATTTCTTGACCATTACTTGCCATTAGAGATCCGAGAAGCCCCTGCAGATCAGTTCTTGAACCTTCAGCAAGGGAATATGAGTGTGAGGGAGTATAGTCTTCAATTTAAGTCCCTGGCTTGGTATGCTCCTAATGTAGTTGGTACTATGGCAGATACAGTTGATCAATATGTGGATAGATTGGATACGTATCTGGTTAGAGACTGTACTACTATTTCCTTGAGCAAAGACATGGATATAGGGAGAATGCAAGTGTTTGCACAGAAATTTGAGGATCAGAAGCAAAGGAAAAGGACACAAGAGTTAGAAGTGTGCAGTCCAAGAGGGCCAGGTCTATAGGGCAGTTTACACCACCCCAAGGTGAGCTTAGGCCTTAATTTCCTACTAGACCGCCTAGGCCATCATCCTCCTACCCTGCAGCCAGTGCTCCACCATAACTTCAGGGGTCTAGGAGCAATCAATTTTGTCAACGAGGTGAGGGACAAAGTGGACAAACAATAGCATATTCGGCAGGCCAAAAAATGACTCCTATGCAACCTTGTAAATAGTGTGGAAGAACTCATTCAGGTATATGTTATGTTGGGATAGACGCTTGTTATTGGTGTGGTACACCAAGGCATATGATGAGAGATTGCCCAAGGAGACGTATGGGTGATATAACACAACCTACTGGATTAGCTATTGCATATTGTCAATTCCTCTAATAGGTAGGGGTCAACAAGCACCTATGGATTGTGGTAGAGGTGTAAGAGGGGCAGCTAGCTCTAGGAGAATCTAGAATCGCACATATGATCTGGGGAGTTGGCAAAATTTGGAAGCTTCACTCGATGTCGTCATAGGTACATTATCCATCTTTTCACATAATGTATATCCATTAATTGACCCAAGTTCTACACTATCATACATCACTTCATTAGTTGTTGGAACGCTTAAGAGAACATCCAAATTATTGAACAAACCATTTAAAGTGTCCACACCAACCAGTGAATCTATTATTGCTAAAAGGATTTATTATGACTGTCTAGTAATTATTTGTGATCGCAACATATTGGCTAGCCTTATTGAGCTAGAAATGGTGGAATTTGATGTTATAATAGGTATGGATTGGTTAGCTTCTTGCTATGCCACCGTGGATTGTCGAACGAAGAGAATATACATTCACTTTCCAAATGAGGTAGTTCTTGAATGGGAAGGCAATGTTGGGACACCAAAGGGGAAGTTTATCTCTTATTTTAAGGCTGGAAAGATGATATCTAAGGGATACGGAGGTAGAATCGCCAACTCTTCAATCAGTTCCAATAGTGAATGAATTCGTTGATGTGTTCCCTGAAGAACATCCAGGCTTATCACCAGAATGAGAGGTAGATTTTGGTATTGACTTACTTATTGGTAGTCAACCTATTTTTATCCCTCCATATAGAATGGCCCTGGAAGAATTGCGTGAATTAATAAAATAGTTAAAAGACTTATTGGAGAAGGGTTTTATAAGACCTAGTGTGTCCCCTTAGGGTGCACCAGTGTTATTTGTATGCAAAAAGGATGGCACCTTGAGAATGTGTATCGACTATCAACATTGAATAGGGTGACAATTAAGAATAAAAACTCCCTCCCCAGGATTGATGATTTATTTGATTAGTTACAGGGTGCCAAATGTTTTGCAAAAATTGATTTGAGATCAAGTTATCACCAAGTGAGGGTGAAGGAGAAAGATATATCTAAGACTGCTTTCAGAACATGCTATGGTCACCTTGAATTTCTTGTTATGTCATTTGGGCTAACAAATGCACCAGAAGTTTTGATGGATTTGATGAATAGGGTATTCAAGTTATTCTTGGATGTGTTTGTGATAGTGTTTATTGATGACATTTTGGTATATTCAAGATCAAAAGAGGACTACATAAATCACTTACGACAGGTGTTACAAGTTCTTCGTTCTCGACAGTTGTATGCCAACGACACCCATGGATGTTCGAAGCTTTCTAGGTTTGGTAGGTTATTATAGGAGGTTTTTTGAAGGTTTTTCTTCTATTTCTGCACCTCTAACAAAGTTGACACAAAAATCAACTAAGTTCCAATGGAATGATGCAAGTGAAAGAAGCTTTCAAGAGCTGAAAAATAAGCTAACTTCTACACCTATGTTAGTACTTCCAGAAGGCAGCAAGGGGTACGCAGTGTATTGCTACGCTTTAGGAGTTCGCTTAGGGTATGTACTAACACAACATAGCAGGGTAATTACTTATGCATCTAGATAGCTACGACCACATAAGGAAAACTACCCAACACATAATCTTGAGCTAGCAGCCGTTGTGTTTGCTTTGAAAATATGGTGCCACTATTTGTATGGGGTTCATGTTGACATATACAACTTTAAGCAAAAAGACCTATACTTAAGATAGCGGAGATGTCTACAGCTAATAAAGGATTATGACATTGATATACTTTACCATCCGAGGAAAGTAAATGTGGTAGCCGATACTCTGAATCGTAAGGCAATCATGAATACTAGTGACCAGGCCTTGGTAAGTCAAGGAGTGGCTAAGGATCTAAGACAACTAGCTAATATGGGGGTTCGCCTTCTTGAAACTTCAAAGGAAAGGGTTGTTATGCATAATGAATGTTTTGGTGGGGAGGCATGAAAAAGGACCTTGCAAAATTTGTGGCTCAAAGTTCAAATTGCCAACAAGTGAAAGTAGAACATCGAAATCCAGGAGGTTATATGCAATGTATAGAGCTTCCAATATGGAAGTGGGATATGATCAGTATGGATTTTGTTAATGAGTTGCCTCGATCATTTCAGAAGCTTGATTCCATATGGGTAGTAGTTGACAAACTTACAAAGTCAGTACACTTCTTGCTAGTCAGGAGTGATTATATAGCAAAGAGTATGCCAACCTACCCAAAGAGACAGTAGGCTACATAGAGTTCCACTCTCTATTATCTTTGATCGGGGGGCTCAATTCACTGCAAGGTTTTGGAAGTCCTTCTAAAGAAGTTTAGGGACACAAGTGAATTAGAGTACAGCATTCCACCCTCAAATAGACGGTCAAGCAAAATGCATCATTCAGACACTTGAAGATATGTTGCGAGCTTGTTCATTGGACTTTAAAGGTGGTTGGGTAGACCATTTGCCAATTATTGGATTTGCCTATAATAATAGCTACCACTCAAGTATCAAGATGGCACCTTATGAAGCTTTGTATGGAAGGAAATATAGATCATAAATTGGATGGTTTGAAATGGGTGGAACCACCTTGCTTTGGCTAGATCTAGTACAACAAGCCATGAAAAAAAGTTAAGGTAATACAATAGCGGATAGAAATAACCCAAAGTCATCACAAATCATATGCGGATGCTAGAAGGAGAGGACTAGAGTTCTCAGTAGGGGATTAGGTATTTTTAAAGGTGTCTCCAGTGAAAAGGGTAATGAGATTGGGTAAGAAAGGAAATTGAGCCCACGTGACATAGGGCCATATATGATTATTAAGAAGTTTAAGAAGGTTCCATATGAACTAAAGCTACCCTAAGAGATTTCAATGGTTTACCCAATTTTCATGTGTCAATTCTTTGAAAATGCATAGGTGACCCAACCCATATCACTCCTATTGAAGACGTGCAGGTTACAGAAGATCTCACATATGAAGAGCTACCTATTGCTATTAGATTGTTAAGTTAAGAAGCTAAGGAATAAAGAAATAGCTTCAGTATAAGTACTTTGGAGAAATCAACAAGCAGAGGAAATAACATAGGAGATCGAGGATGCAATGAAATCAAAATACCCTTACTTATTTGAATCTAAAGAGGAAGTCCAACATATAGAATTGGAACACTAATAGGTATGTGCGATCAGCAAAAGTTTGTGTAACTAAAGATTTAAACTTGGTTAAGCTATCCAATTGTGCTAATATTTGAGGATGAATTTTCCTAAGGGGGAGGATGTAACACCCGACATCTTACAATACTAGTACTATGCAAATGAAACATGATATTGCTTTTCAAATTAGCACCAATTTTTAAAAGTACTTGAATCTCAAATTAGAGGGCGACATGTATGTCTAACACTGATGAGTGTCCAATTGAGGAGATCACGGCCCTAAGCAAAGTGAGAGAATTGCGGTGCTTGCAGGACTTAGGAACCTAGCAGGTGATTCACCTACTTGCTTAACTTAAATTTGCTAGCTAAACAGAGATGAGGCTCGACGTCGAATTTGTCCAAGTCCAATTATGAGTAAAGTTCGTGTTAAGGGTGTAACTTTAGCCCATGTTTTAGCATCATAAATGGACTACAATTTTAGCCCAAGAATAATAGAGAAAGGACCCAAGTACAACAAAACTAACTTGCACCTGCAACATGAATTTTATGCTTAATGTCTATGGACTACCTACTGTTATTCCCTATGATTTCCCAACTCAGTATCACCAAATAACCTAATGCTTGTCTAGTGTATAGCATGCAGGATGCTAATTTAAGTTCATCAAGTCCTTTCGTCAAAGGTGGAGTTGAATTTAACTATGTGACTTAGCTCATCTCCATAGTGTGCACTACTAACCATTGCCTATTAGTCTCATTACAACTTTCCCTTCGCCCAGTTTGGTTGATTAGATGAGAACACATAAATCAAATCTTATTAATTAATTTTTTTTCCTATTCATTACTACCTTGATCCATTTAGTAACACTAAGCGTGTTCTAATGTTGGTCACAACTAGAAAATATGTAAAATGAATAGAGTTAATAAATACATACATATACACCTTCTAAGAATTGTGAATTATCTAATTTTACTTTGTTAGTTCTTCACGGTTCCTATAACCCTAGTTGTGGAATTAGCTACTCATGTTGTCATGACCCAAGCCTAGGGCCTAGACGTGACCGACGAATGGGGAACCCGAAGGAACCCCAAACAAGGTTCATACCATATAATTACACATCCTTGGTCACGAAAGCAATTAAAATATGACATTAAGAGATAGGCATAACAAGGAAATTGGGACTAAGGGTAAGCTTCCATATCATTAAATAAAGAAACAAGAGAGTCAAGGCTCATAGCATAAATACATGACATGTCCAACAATACCTCTATTATATAGATAAGAGTTGGGGCCACGACAAACAATCGGGCTCACCCTCATAGTCAATACATAAGTAAAGGAAAAATAGTCTTAGTACATAGCAAGAGATCATAAGTAACATCCGCGGAATGGAGGACTCATTAACAAGTTTGAGATCTAATCGGACTAACCAACTGGAGAAAGAAGATGACCAAGCGGTGCACCGGTTCCTACATGGTGACATATGGAGGCATAGAGTATACATTAGCACTTTCAAATATATTAAGTATGTAAGATGCAATGCAACAAATGATAGTAATGTAATCAAAATGCATAAGCATAGGCAACGAGTACATTAGCAATATGGCATGCATGGGAGATACTTGTAGTAAATCATACTTATGTTGATCATAAATAAGTGTAAGGAGTTTCTTAGTACAACCCAAGGCCTACCACCTCCATGGAGAGGCGTATGAGGTACAAACCCCTTCATGAGGTTGATGGAGTATAAACCCCTCAACAAGGTTGATGGATACCAACCCCAAACAAGGTTACCAGGGCCTACCACCCCTGATCTAGGCGATCAAGGTACCAACTCTTCAACAAGGTTACCCGAGCCTACAACCCTCCGAGCTAGGCTTGGTCATCCCCAACGCTGTAGAGATAATATTATATATATACACTCCTTTCATTATCACGTACATACATTCCTTTTCATCATAATTTCATCATCATTCCATTATCATTCATCGTCATATAGTCATTCAACTCATAAGAAATGCATTAGACCCTCAATTTCTCAAAAACCTATAGCCGGACATTTTATCAAACACTTAAAGAATATGTAGTGCTAATGTAAAAACTATGCAATTCAAAAGTGTTATATACTAGAAAATTCAATGTAAAACCATCAATAGATTGGTAACACCCTCAAGCAATATACATCAAAATCCTTCATCAAATTAATAAATCTAAGACCCATAATTCAAAATATAGTAATTCAAAATATAGTAAAATAGTCACAATTATATAAACCCAATATAGTGTGCAGTGATTTTCATAATAAATAAGACCCATGAGTAAATAAACTTTAAATCATGCAATTTTTAAGAAAATGAAGGTTGGGCATCATGGGTGAAAGGAACTCATGACAGAAATCCACATACCTTAGCTTTGGAGATGAATTTATTGAAGATTAGAGATGGAGACTGGATGCTTAAAAGGAAATCCTTAGATGCAGATAAGGTTTGAGACTTGGATTTAGAAGTAGAATATTTGTCTAAGTGTTTGAATGAGTATTAGGGAATATTCGGAAAGATATGAGGGTGAGAAATGGCCGAGTATAGGTATTTTCACGCTTGGAAACACTTAGGCCTAAGACCTAAAAGTCTTGGACCGCACAAAAATTAACTAGCAAAAAATATACAGGTTCGCATCATAGACTTATCATGAGATCAAGATTTCTTCATCTGTGTGCCCTAGCCATGTCCAGCTAGGGGCGCGCAAACCTCATTGGAATTTGCATTCTTGAAAAATTGAAATTGCTAATTGTTTGCTCTTAAATCAGGGCTAGACCCATTCACCACTCAATTTGACTCCCTGAACAAGAATATAATGTCAGATTTTCGATATTGTTAGTGAATTTTGAGATATATAGAATTATGATTCTAGGCACTTTTGAGGCACATTTTTGAGCACTTTTTTTGGATTCGTTATAATATCTCGCCCTTGGCAAAGAATGCCAAAGAGACGTATATGAGAGATGTAAAGATGACAAATTTTAGTCCACATAAAGATGCAACAATACACTTAAACATCATTTCAAAAATCTTATCATAAGTGTAAAATCATCATGAACTTGTCAATTTAAACATGAATGTATGCAATGATATGAGGGATGAACAAGATCATGTAAGGGACTTAGATTAATACCTTAGGCTTGCATGGAGTGGAATAGGTAAGGATGTTGCTTTTGCATGTCCACTTCGGCCTCCCAACTAGCACTTTCAACTTGTTGATTCATCCAAAGGACCTTAACGGAACTTACCTCTTTGTTTATCAATCTCTTCTCTTGCCTATAAAACAATGTGAACTAGAACCTTTTCATAGGTCAAATTATCTTAAACAATACCCATAACATCAAGAGGTATAATAGCATTCGGATAACCCACACATTTCCATGACATGGATATATGAAACACCGGATGAACCAAATTCTTTTCTCTTGGCAATTCCAACTTATAAGCTACCTTGCCAACTCTTCTCATCACCTTATATAGACCCATATATCTTGGATTCAACTTTCCCTTCTAACTAAAATAGACCACACCCTTTATAGGTGACACCTTCAAATAGACTCAATCATTAACTTTGAATTCAAGTTCCCTTCTCCTCAAATCGGCATAAGACTTTTGACGACTTTGGGTTGTCTTCAACCTTTCTCTAATCATCCTGAACCTCTCAAAAGACTCCATAACCTGATCTAGTCCTAAAAAGGCCACCTCACCAACCTCAAACCACCCAACTGATGATCTACAATGCCTACCATAGAGAGCCTTAAAAGGAGTCATACCAATGTTAGAATGATAGCTTGTAGGCAAACTCAATCAATGGGAGATGATATTCCTAACTACTTTTAAGCTCCAACACATATTCTCTAAGCATAACCTCAAGGTGTTTGATGGTCCATTTGTCTTGACCATAATTTGAGGGTGGAAGGTCAGCTTAACCTTTGTACCAAGACCCCTTTGGAAAGACCTCCAAAAATGTGAAGCAAATTGGGCTCCAGGATATGATATAATGGACAAAAAAACCCTATTCAACCTTAATAAGTCATGGATGTACAACCTTGCATACTGTTTGGCCCCATATGTGCTCTCAATCGATAGAAAATGAGCTGATATGTCATCCTATCAACCACGAACCAAATGGAATCAAACCCTTTTCTAGTCTTGGGTAACCCAACTACAATATCCATATTAATCACCTTCCACTTCCAATAAGGAATCTCTATGTCTTGTGTTAGGCCACCAGGCCTTTGATGTTCGGTTTTGACTTGTTAACAACTATGACAACTAGAAATAAATTTGGCAATGTCCGTCTTCATGCCTTTCCACTTATATACTAGACAATGGAGAGCTTAGTTATGCTCTCACCTAGCTTGCACAAGTTATGGCTAATCAAGGCAATCAAAGGGCCCAACCCCATCATGCTCCTACATTGGCCTCTCGGGTGAGAGACTCCATGAGAATAAATCCCTCAGAATCCATGCATCAAAAGTGAGTGAGGACCTTCGAGAATTCATTAATGAGGTCTACAAGATTTTGTCTATCATGGGTGTGAAGTCGGAGGATAAGGCGGAGGTAGCGACCTACCAACTCGAAGAGGTAGCACAAATATTGTATAGCCAATGGAAGGAAGATAAGGGAGTCAACTATGTGGTGCTTTGGGAGGAGTCCAAGGTGGCCTTCCTTAATTGGTTCTCCCCCCTTGAACTTAGGGAAGCTAAGTTGGTGGAATTTATGAACTTAAGAGAAGGGTAAGGAGGTTCGCCCATAAGGTGCTAAGGCAGTTCCTTTGGGGAGAGATGGCCAACAAGATGGTGCCCCATGGCACAATAGATTTTAAATAATTTACCATATTTTAATTAGTTTTGTCTTTATTTTTTTTTGTTGCTTCTGCACTCTAGTATTCACTCCATACTAGTATTGTTTCTAACCTCGATCCTATCAAGTGGTATAAGAGCAGTTCTAACAAGATTTCATTGTTCATAAATATTGGGATTTCTTAAATATAAAGAGCAAAAAAATATAGCACAAAAAGTTAAAAAAAAAATTTAAAAAAAGAGATAACTTGCTCTCCAAGAAATCTATTTACTTACCCTCAAAATCATACATTAGTTGTTTCCAGATAAAAAGGAATTAAGAAGAGGGGATTCTAAATCTTCTGGGATACAAAATTTTTTTCCTATTCTTATATAATTGTAAGTTCCTTTCTATTCTTGTTTTCTCAACTAAATCATACTTGTTCTAGGACTAGTTTTTTACTTTCTTTTGTGCCCCAAAAATCTATACTTTATTACTAAGAACTTGATACTTGTTTAGGTTTAATTATAAATCTACAAAGTACTCTAAGTCAAAGGTTATTTGAGGGGAAAAGTCAAGTGTGGCTGAGTTTAAAAGAAGGTAAAATCCATATTAAGTGTGTGATTGATATTTTCCTTTAAGATGTCTAATTCAGGTGGGGATGAATAAAGGGCTCATTTAGAAGCTGAGATCAAAGGAAGGAATGACTTCAGCCTTCAAGTATGCACCAACAAGTCAAGGGATATAACCTTCAATTCCAAGAGATAAGAAATATGATTACCGAGAAGAATGAGACTATGGCTACAATTAAGAGGGAGAATAATGTTATACCACCCAATAATGTTAGACCCCAAGTTACAAGAAATATACCGCATGCCCTTTTTGTAAATCTTGAATATGATAATAATGATTTTGATGGTGAACTTAATCTAGAAAGAAGAGATATGAGTGGACAAAGAGATAGAGTAGAAGATGATACTATAAGTAGTATAAAAATGAAGATTTCATCTTTCAAGGGGACAAGGGACCAAGACTTGTACCTTGATTGGGAGAGATGAGTTGAAGCCATCCTTGATTGTTATCTGCTCTGACGGTAAGAAAGTTAAACTTGTTGTTATTGGGTTTTCTGATTATACTACTTCTTGGTGGATAAAGTTTGCTATAAATAGAGTGCAAGATGAACTATCACCCATTGCCACCTGGGCAGAGATGAAGAGGGTGATGAGGAAGAGGTTTGTGCCATCATATTTTCAAAGAGAGCTGCAATCTCATGTTCATAACTTGAAGGAGGGTTCCATGTCAGTGGATGAGTACTTCAAAAGCGTGAATATGGGTATGGTCCAAGCTAATTGCTTGGAGGAAGAAGAAGCTACAATGTCTAGATTTTTAAATGGTTTAAATTGTAAAATAGCTAATGTAGTAGAGATACAAACAATATGTAAATTTAGATGAGTTAGTGGACTTATCTGTTAAAGTAAGAAACAAATAAGAAAAAGCAGCAACCTAACTCATGGAGAAATAATCCTAACTCCATCTCTAAGAATCCATGGTCAAATCAAGATGGAAAAGCTCCTTCTAAACCTCAAGAAGACAGAGATAATGGTAAAGTTGATGAGGGAGGTAAAATCTTCAATCGCAAATCTTCTAAACCTTCTAGTTCTATTAGATATCATAAATGTCATGTGAGGGGTCATATGATGCATGAATGTCCAAGTAGAAGAAAGATCATACTTAGAGAGAATAGAGAATATGAGAGTGAAAAAAGTGAGGGGGAAGAAGAAGAGGGAGAGGTGTAAGTGAGGAAGATAATTTAGAACTTCCTAATGATGGTATAATTGGCATAGTTAGGAGAATTATGATTATTAATTTGGGTAGCAGTGATGAAGGACAGAGGGAGATTTATTCCATACTAGATGTGGAATAAAGGGGAGGACTTATTCTATAACTATTGATGGGGTAAATTTTGCAAATGTGGTGAGTTCATATTTGGTAGATAAGCTAGGAATTGAATGCATGAAACACTCTACCCCATATAGGCTCCAATGGTTGAATGATAGTGGAGAGCTAAAAGTAAACAAACAATGAATGATTTCATTTAATGTTGGTAGGTATGAAGATGAAATTCTTTGTAATGTAGTTCCAATGCAAGCATGCCATGTTTTACTTGGCCGACCTTGGTAATATGATAGGGATACTACTCATCTTGGGAGAAAGAATAAGTACAATATTATGTATAATGGTAAGAAGTTTACTCTTGCACCATTATCTCCTTCACAAAGGTTTGAAGATCAGAAACGAGTGAGGAAAATAATGGGAAAGTAAAGGGGAGAGATAAAAAAGTGATCTTGAGGGAAAAGAAAAGGGCCAAGAGATAGAAAAAAGAGAGATGGCCCAAAAAAAGAGAGAGAGGGAAGTAAACTCAGTAAGGAGGTTAAAGAGGGTTTGAGTGAAAAAATAAAAAGTTCTGGTGAGAGGAAAAAGGCTGAGGAAATGAAAAAAGAGATTCTTTATGTAAAAGCCAAAGAGTGTTTGAATGCTAGAAAAGAGGGGTTGTCCATAGTACTACGTACTTAGAAGTTTTGATTAACTTTGAAGAACTAACTCCTTCTTTTCCAAATACACTTTGTACTTGGGTCTCAACTATCTAATAGGCCTGCCTATAGGAGTAGTGTTGAAGAGACCAAGAAATTACAAAGCCAAGTTGAAGAATTGCTTAAAAAGGGTTTTATTTGAGAGAGCATGAGCCCATGTTCTGTTCCTGTTCTATTGGTACCCAAAATGGATGGAACATGAAGGATGTGTGTTGATTGTAGAGCCATCAACATGATAATGGGAAAGTATAGCTATCCTATCCCTCGCCTTGATGATATGCTAGATCAACTATATGGATCCAAAATCTTTTATAAAATTGATCTTAAAAGTAGTTACCATCAGATTCGTTTGAATCCTAAAAATGAATGGAAAATTGCTTTTAAGACCAAATATAGACTTTTTTAGTGGTTGGTTATGTCTTTTGGATTAACAAGTGCACCCAACATATTTATGAGACTAATGAATCATATATTTGAAGATTTTCATGAAAAATTTATTATGGTGTATTTTGATGACATTTTGATCTTCTCTTAAAATCTAAATGAACACGTAGAGCACCTAAAACAAGTTTTTGAAGTTCTTAGAAATCAATGCTTATTTACTAATCTAAAGAATGTACTTTCTATGTGGATCGTGTAGTTTTCTTAGGTTTTATGGTCAGTTCTAAGGGAGTTGAAGTATATGGTGATAAAATCAAAGCAATTAAAGAATGGCCTAGACCTAATAGTGTAACTGAAGTTAAGAGTTTTCATAGACTTGCTAGTTTTTATAGGTTTATGAGGACTTTAGCACCATTGTTTCTTCTTTAACTGAAGTTATTAAGAAGGATAAGATTTTTCATGGGGAAAGGAACAAGACGATCCATTTAACTTGCTAAAAGAAAATTTGTATTGTGCTCCTTTTTTGCAATTACCTAATTTTTTAAAGTTTTTTGAAGTTGAGTATGATGCCTTTGGTAAGGGCATAGGATAGGTGCTATTTTTATGCAAGACTTCAAGCCAATTGCCTACTTTAATGAAAAGCTAAGTGCAGCAACATTGAACTACTCAACTTATGATAAGGAGTTATATGCCTTGGTAAGGGCGTTAGCTACATGGCAGCACTACTTGTGGCCTTGAGAATTCGTGGTCAAGACTGCTCGAGAGTTATTGAAGTACTTGAGAGCCAAGGTAAACTTAGTCGTAGGCATGATAAATAGGTGGAGTTTATTGAAACTTTTCCTTATGTAATGGCCTACAAACAAAGGAGAATATGGTTGCTGATGCGCTCTCAAAAACGTATGTTTTGATATCAACTCTTACTTCAAAGTTGTTGGATTTTGACCAAATCAAGTTACTCTATGCTAATGATTCTGATTTTGTTAAAACAATTTATGAATGTAAGTTGGGTCCTTTTGACAAATTTAATCTTTAAGATGAATTTCTTTTTAAGGAAAATAAGTTGTGTGTGCCTAACTGCTCTTTGTGTGAACTATTTGTTAGGAAAGCATATTGTAGAGGGCTAATGGGACATTTTGGAGTGCATAAAATTTTGGAAATACTTTTTGAACAATTTTTTTTGCCTAGCATAAGAAAGGATGTTGAAAAATTGTGTTCTCATTGTCTTGAATGTAAACAAGCTAAGTCTAGAATATTATTGCATGGTCTTTATTTCCTTTACCTATTTTTAGTTCTCCTTGGATTTATATTTCCATGGACTTCATATTGGGGCTTCCAAGGAATAAATATGGTAAGTATAGTATATTTGTAGTAGTAGATAGATTTTCTAAAATGGCATATTTTATTCCATGTAACTTTAATGATGCATCTTATGTAGCTGACTTGTTTGTAAAGGAAGTGGTTAAATTGCATGGAATACCTAGAATTATTATTAGTGATAGGGATGCCAACTTTTTAAGTTAGTTTTGGAGAATTCTTTGGGTAAAGTTAGGGACTAAATTACTATTTTCCACAACTAGTCACCTACAAAATGATGGGCAAACAGAAGTGCTTAATAGAACTTTGGGGAATATGTTGAGGGTTGTTTTGAAAACGAAGTTGACTTCTTGGGAAGATTACTTACCTAATGTGGAATTTGATTATAATAGGACCTTTCATTCTTCTATTGGTGCGACTTTTTCTGAAGTTGTATATGGATTCAATCCCCTTACCCCTTTTGATTTACTACATTTACCTACTAATGATTTTTCTAATCTTGATGGTAGAAATAAGGTGGACATGATTAAGAAGATTCACAAACAAACAAGACTTGCAATTGAAAAGAAAAATAAGGAAGTTGCATTGCGAAGGAATAAAGGAAGAAAATATACTGTGTTTAAACTTAGGGACTTGGTTTAGGTGCATATAAGAAAGGAAATATTTCCTTCCAAAAGAATGACCAAGATAGATCCTAGAGGAAGTGGACCGTACAAAGTCCTTGAAAGGATTGGAGACAATTCTTATAAACTTGATCTTCCTGGTGAGTTCCAAGTTAGTGCTACTTTTAATGTTTCTGATCTTTCCCATTTTGATACAGATTTGAATTCGAGGATGAATTCTCTTGAAGAAGAGGGGAATGATAGCATCATACGACGCTCTACTCCTTTGAAGGACAAGGATGAAAAGGATGAAGCTTTAGAAGATTAAAGGAGACCCACAACAAAATCTCAAACCAAGGAGTTTATTGATAAGTTCAATGGGCTTCAATTGCAGATCTAAAGGTGTCTTGTTAGGGAAGAAGAGCTAAAGCAAAAGAAGGATGAATTGTCCAAATGGTATAATTATTTAGTGGCCAAATTCAAGTCCAAGATGAATAATTTTAAGGTTAAATTTCATGCAAATAAGGCCAAGAAGAGTCCAAGAATTAGCCACAACAAAGGTTGCTTTCTGCCCAGGTTTGCAGACAAGACTAGTCAAACTTTTCAAATTTGTCAAGATTCTTTTCCTAGTTGGGTTTTACCTTATTTTCTTATTTATATATAGGTAATTAATGTTTTTCTTGTTCTATTTAAGGTATGCTAGTACCATTTAATGCTTTCCTAGAACTACTAGGTTTATTCCTAATTAAGGTAACTTTATTTTCTTTGTAGAGTAGGATTTACCTTGTAATTTTCTTTCTAAATTTTGGATACTCATTGGGCCTAATCTAAGGAGTCTTGAATGTCCAAGGACCCCATAATATATATAGGAGTATTTTTTCTTTCACTAAAGACAACTAGATTGATATTAATAATATTTGAGACAGTTGTGTTTAGCCTTTGTGACTTGTTGTTTGAGAATTTATCTTTAAACCTTCACTGGTTCATAGTTTGAGGTATAAAGTACTTTCTTCTTATTTTATCTTTGATTTCTTTTTGGTACTCTTTAGAAGTTGACTAGTTTGCATGCTAATTATTGTCTTTAGTTAATCATAAAGCAGTCAAGATCCGAATCTAATATTTTAATTTATTTTTTGAAGTAAAGGTATTAGATTTCTTCCATAAATCTTTATGTTGTTACTTGGATATTGTCAAGGCCTTAGAATATCAAATTCTTGAAAATTCTTAGATCTCTCCTTTCAATTTCTCATATCTTTAATTAGTTTTTCTCTTTATTTTTTTGTTGTTGCTTCCGCATTCTATTCAATCCATATTAGTGTTGTTTCTAACCTCGATCCTATCAGGTGGTATCAGAGCAGTTCTAAATCAAGATTCCATTCTTGGTAAATCTTGGAATTTTTTAAATATAAAGAGCAAATAAAAAGTTAAAAAAAGGTTTTAAAAAAGGAGATTACGTACTCTCCAATAAATCTGTTTACTTACCCTCAAAATTATGAATTAGTTATTTCCAAATAAAAAAGAATTAAGAAGAGGGGATTCTAAATCTTTGAAGATATGGTAAATCTTTGAGGTACGGTAAATCTTTAAGAATTCCCTCTTCTTAATTCCTTTTTACTTGAAAACAAGTAATGCATGATTTTGAGGGTAAGCAAATGGATTTCTTGGAGAGTAAGTTATCTCCTTTTTTTAAAACCTTTTTTTAAAACTTTTTTTTGCTCTTTATATTTAAGAAATTCCAAGATTTACCAAGAATGGAATCTTGATTTAGAATTGCTCTAATGCCACTTGATAGGATCGAGGTTAGAAACAACACTAATATGGAGTAAATACTAGAATGCGGAAGCAACAACAAAAAAAAGAGAAAAACTAATCAAAAATATGGAAAATTCGAAAGGAAGATCCACGAATTTCCAATAAATTGATATCCTAAGGCCTTGACAAGATCCAAGTAATAATATATAGATTTTTGGAAGAAATCTAACGCCTTTACTTGAGAAAATGAATCAAAATGTTAGATTCAGATCTTGACCACTTTATGAGTAACTAAACACAATAATTAGTATGCAAACTAATTACCTTCTAAATAATACCAAAAAGAAATCAAATATATCACAAGAAGAAAGTATTTTATACCTCAAACTATGAACTGGTGAAGGTTTAAGGATATATTCTCAAAGAACAAGTCACAAAGGTCAAACAAAACTCTCTCAAATATTATTAATATCAATCTAATTGTCTTTAGTGAAAGAAAAAAGACTCCTATATATATTATAAGGTCCTTGGACATCCAATACTCATTAGATTAGGACCAACGAGTATCCAAAATCTAGAAAGAAAATTACAAGGTAAATCCTACTCTACAAAGGAAATAAAGTTACCTTAATTAGGAATAGACCTAGTAGTTCTAGGAAAGCATTAAATGGTACTAGGATAACTTAAGTAGAACAAAGAAAACATTATTAACCTATATATAAATAAGGAAATAAGGTAAAACCCAACTAGGAAAAGTACCTTGATAATTTTGAAAAGTTTGACTAGTCTTGTCTGCAAACTTGGGTAGAAAGCAACCTTTGTTGTGGTTAATTCTTGGACTCTTCTTGGCCTTATTTGCATGAAATTTAACCTTAACATTATTCATCTTAGACTTGAATTTAGGCGACCAAATAATTGTACCATTTGTACAATTCATTCTTCTTGGACTTTAGTTCTTCTTCCCTAACAAGACACCTTTGGATCTGCCATTGAAGCCCACTGAACTTATCACTACACTCCTTGGTTTGAGATCTTGTTATGGGCCTCCTTTGATATTCTAAAGCTTCATCCTTTTTATCCTTGTCCTTTAAAGGAGTAGAGATTGTATGATGCTATTTAAACCATTCTAGCAACAATAGATACACCAATAGGAGTACATACCTTATATGACTCACACAACAACTCGGGTCAACATAGAACTTTTTGGCAACAAAAGGGGTAACAAAAAGCAAGAGTGGCACCCAGATCAATTAATGCATATGTATCAAGCTCAAAGATTTTCACTATATCGGTAGCAACATCAGGGACCTTATCAACCCCTTGCCTCCCATGCAAAGCACAAAGTCGATTGTGCCTTGGGGCACTATCTTGTTGTCCATCTCTCCCCAAAGGAATTGCTTTATCACCTTGTGGGCGAACCTCCTTACCCTTGTCTCAAGTTCGTAATTTCACTAACTTAGCTTCCCTAAGTTCAAGGGGGAAGAACCGATTAAGGAAGTCCACCTTGAACTCCTCCAAAAGCACTAACTATCTTACCTTCCTTCCATTGGTTATACCATATTTGTGCTACCCCTTTGATTTGGTAGGCCTCCAACTCTGCCTTATCAATGAATTCTTGAGGGTCTTCACTCACCTTTGACCCATGGAATTCTGGGGGATTCATTCTCATGAAGACTCTCACCTGAGAGGCCGGTGTAGGAGCATGAGGGTCTTGGGCCCCTAGATTGGCTTGATTAGCCACAACTTGTGCAAGCAAGGTAAGAGCATACCTAAGCTCTCTATTGGCTGATTGCTACTCGGGTGTTCGGGCTTATCTTTCTCTTGTGTTAGACATGATACAGCATAGCAAAGAACAATCATTAGGGATGGAAAACTTACTTCAACTCTATAGCATGACTTAGAACATGAAGAAGGGAAACATTTCCTAAAATGTCTTATAGCCTCTTATTCATAGTTGTGGTATAGAACATAATAATGAATAAGACTCTAATCAATGTTATGTGTTAGACTCCAAGGATCTAACAACCTAATGCTTTAATAACATCTTTGTTACGACTCAATCCTAGGGCTTAGACGTGACCGGCAAATAGAGAACCCGAAGGAACCCCAAATAAGGCTTATAACATATCATTACACATCCTTGGTCTCAAAAGCAATCAAAATATGACATTAAGAGATAGGCAAAACAAGGAAATTGGGACTAAGGGTAAACGTTCATATCATAACATCAAGAAACAAGAGAGTCAAGGCTCAAAGCACAGATACATAACATGTCCAACAACGCCTCTACTACATAGATAAGAGTAGGGGCCATGACAAACAATCGGGATCACCATCATAGTTAATATATAAATAAAGGAAAAATAGTCTTAGTATGTAGCAAGAGATCATAAGCAACGTCACAGAATGGGGGACACACCAACAAGATTGAGAGACAATCGTACTAGCCACGTGGAGGAGGAGGAGGATCAAGCAGTGCACCAGTTCCTACATGGTGACTTCATATAGGTATAGAGTATGCATTAGTATTTTTAAATGTACTAAGTATATAGGATATAATGTAACAAGTGATAGTAACATAATCAAAATGCATAAACATAGGCAATGAGTACATATAGCAATATGGCATGCATGGAATATGCTTGTAGTAAATCATACTTCTATGGATCATAAATAAGTGCAAGGAATGACCATTATTAGTGCAATCCAAGGCCTACCACCTTCTTAGAGAGGAGCATGAGGTACAAACCCCTTAATGAGGTTGATGGAGTACAAACCCCCAACAAGGTTGATGGGTACCAACCCCCAACAAGGTTACCCAAGCCTATCACCCCTTGAGCTAGACAATCGAGATACTAACCCCTCAACAAGGTTACCCAGCCTATAACCCCTCGAGCTAGGGTTGGTCATCCCCAACATTATAGACATAATATCATATATAGACATTCCTTTCATCATCATTCCATCATCATCTCATCATCATATAGTCATTCAACTCATAAGACATGCATTGGACACTCAATTCCTCAAGACCCCACAACCTGACATTTTGTCAAAAACTTAGAGGGTGTGTAGTGTTAGTGTAAAACCATGCAATTCAAGATTGTTACAATGCTAAAAAATCAATGTAAAACTATCAATAGATACTTAGTAATACCCTTAAGCAATATACATGTAAACCCTTCATCAAATCTTACAATAGATCATAGATTTATAGCTCAAAACATTGTAAACAATCAAAAATCCATAAACCCTAACATGGTGTGCAGTGATTTTCATAGTAAATAAGGCCACGAGTAAATAAACTTTAAATCACGCAATTTTTAAGAAAAGGAAGCTTGGGCATCATGGGTGAAAGGAACCCATGAAAGAAACCCACATATATTAGCTTTGGAGATGAACTTGCTGAAGATTAGCGATGGAGACTTGAAGCTTGAGAGAAAATCCTTAGATCCAGATGAGGTTTGAGACTTGAATTCAGGAGTAGAATATTTGGCTAAGAGTTTGAATGAGTATTGGGGAATGTTTAGAATGATATGAGAGTGATAAATGGCTAAGTATAGGTATTTTCATGTTTTTAAACACTTAGATCCAAGACCCAAAAAATCTTGGACCACACAAAAATTAACTGGGCAGAAAATACATAGGTTCGCGGACCTATCGCGAAATCATTTTTCTTCATCTGTGCACCCTAGCCCTGTCGTGCTAGGGGCGCACAAACCTAACTGGAATTTGCATTCTTCAAAAATCAAAATTGCTAATAATTTGCTCTTAAATTGGGTTAGACCCATTCTCTACTCAATTTGACCCCCTGAACAAGAATATGAAGTTGGATTTTTTATATCACACACGGATTTTGAGATTTGAGTAAATTATAATTTTTGGCACTTTCGAGACACATTTTTGAGCACTTTTTTGGGGTATTTACACATGTTATATGAAGGTGAAGAGATTATGAATTGAGTGGTCATAATTAAACACTTACACAATAGACTTAAGAACAAGCAATATAATGTCAATAAGAATCACAAGCTTAAAGATAAATTCAAGCACAAGTGTTTTCGATGACTCTCTCATAATTTTCTCTATCCAAATATTGAATTCTTTGAGTTCTAGGCTAAAACTTATCAAAACTAATGTCTTCTTATGAAAAATAACCTAAAAGTCCTATTTATTATAATTAAATTTCAAATCCTAAATGGCTTAGAAGAACTGGTCACCACAGCTCACGAAAGCTCTTTATGGCCCATATTGAAGTTATGGCCCGTAATTGGGGTCTCGTACATTGTTGCTGAAAATTGGACATCTTATTTACGACACCCTATTACAACTCATAAAGTAGATTACAACTCATAAAAGGGGTCTCATTTAATAAACTTCAGAAAGTCCTCATTCTCTAATCCTCAGGGCACTAGACCTCTTCTATGACTCATAAATTCTTCTACAGCTCGTCTACATGCTCGTAGAATTAACTTCAAAAATATGGACCCTTACTGGAATTCCTTATGAATCCACCCTATGGTTCGTAGAGTGGTCTATGACCCATAAGGTGTCACATATAACAGCAAAACTTCAACAACTTCTGTAACTTTCTCTTAAATCATGGACAAACTTTAATCCTGCAAAGATAAATGCAAAAACACATAAAAACCACAAACATTGCATTAAGAACACACAAAATTCTAAGTTTTAAGAATCAAAATTATTGTATAAGATTAATCTTATAATTGTTTCAAGTATTCCGTAGGAATAGACCTAGTACTGAAAGAGCCTTAAGGTGGGAGCTCGACCCAAGGAATCCTTATATAAAGTATTGGTCTCTTTACTATGTGCTACCATAGGTTTATATTATTTTCCTAAATAGGCTTTTATCAGTTGATCCAACTAGGTCATGTTACCCACTATATGGGGTTATGCTTGGTTTACCTTGGTGAGTAGACCACTCCTTTATTCAATGTGGAGTGAACATCGGGATTCTAAGTAGTAGCTCGTTTGGTCTTATATGTCGGTTAAGGTCTCCTCCCATATATGTATGATATATTATCGAAGTGTGATTATCTTCATGTATATTTTAACTTACATGTCATATTGAGCTCATATCCATTGATTATGATTATACGTATTGATTATTACCGCTTATGTTCCTTATTGCCTGGCACCCCGCATACTTGGTACATTCCAAGCAGTAATGGATACTTTTTGCCTACATGATCTAACCATGTAGACACCAGAGCTCCTATTGATCCTCTTCCTCCTCATGGCTAGCCAGATCCATTGAATACTACTATTGGTGAGTCCTCTATCTCGAGGACAACATCCAGCTTAATTTCATACTTTGTTAAGTCTAGCCTACTATAGACTTTTATCTTTTGAGGGGGAGCCCGGGAGATATATTGGCCCTCGTTCCACTCATAATAGAGGAGTTGTTGGATATGGAAGTTTATGCATCGAGCTTGACTCCTATTATCTTTATGTAATTATGAAGACTTCTCTTAGTCCTTTTCTCCCTTTTATGCTTGTTGTATATGGATGGATATGATGGAAATCCCAAGTCCTATAATGCCCGCATAGTGTGAGTTATACTTACCCATCCCTTAGACTTATTTGCTATATGGGTTCATGCAAATCATCTTCCCTATAACATCCCCATAGTGTAAGCCCATAGCCCGACTTTTGTCACAACCTAAGCCTAGGGCCTAGATGTGGCACGCGAATGGGAACCAGAATGTACCAAATAAGCCTCTTAGCACATCAATCATATATCCTTGGTCGTAGAAGCAAAGTAAACAATAAAAAGAGATATATAAAATGGGAAGTGGGGCTAAGGGAAGTCTTTAAATATAAACCAAGCAGTAGAGTCAAGCTCATTGCACAATAACATTATAATATCTAACTTACACATCTAAACTTAGATTAGAGCAAGGGCCAAGATACTTTCCGAGATCACCCTCATAATGTCAAATGTTCAACACAAAGAAGCCTTAGAAATAGCAAGAGAAAGTAGATAGTGTCCCAGAACTTGAGGACTCACCAAGCTTATCTTCTAATAATCTTACCAGCCATGTGGAGTGGAGATCCGGTCCCTATATAGTGATATCATGTAGGCATAAGGCATGCATTAGTACGTTTGAATGTACTAAGTATGTAGGATCAATGCAAAAAGGCATAAGCCAATATAGTCCAAATGCATAGTAATAGACAATAGATAAACATAATCTCAATATGGCATGCATGATCAATGCTTTAAGTAAAACATGTTTATAAATCATTCAACTAGCATAGAATATGATACATATGTGGGAAGTGACCTCAACCGACAAAGAATAAGACCAAGTGAGCTACAACTTGGAATTCTGATGATTACCCCTCATTGGTAAAGAGGTGGTCTACTTGACAAGGTAAACCATACTTCACCTTACGGGAGCCTATCCCATTTTGTAGAAGTAACCTCCTTATGGGAACCTACCCTATTTTGGGTGGATTTCATGATACAATGCACTAAATGGATCCACTAGTATAGCACAAGTAAAACATAATCCTATGTTGGCATAAAGTTTGAGGAAAAGAGTATGGACACTTGAAGATACCCCATGCCAACATCCAATCCATCGGTGCTAAGTCTAGTCCCACAGAATACTTGAAAGAATCATACGTTAATCACTTGTAATAAACACAACATGAGTAGATCTTAAACATGCTTGACCTCTAATGGTGAACCTAACTTGAAACATGAGATTAGATCATAATCATACATAAACCTTTGCTTTAATATGAATGGCTCACAAGAGGTAAAATCCTGAAAATAGGGCTTAACTTAATACTTGCATAAACATAGAAATTTTTATGAATTCATAACATACTTGATAGACCATATTCATCTTGAAGTCACTTTACTTGTAAAACATATAAATAACTTGAGAATTCTTGACTTGACATTTCATCGAACACTTGGTGGGCACATATGAATACATGTTCAAATCATGCAAATTGCAAGAATATAGATCATGAAATTGTGAAATCAATGAATCTTAAAGTCATGTAAATTAGCACATCAACATCATGGTAAAACACCATCATGGGGAACTTGTAAATCATATCAAAACTTCACAATAGCTTATAAATTTCATAGCTTGAATCATGTATAGTCTCCGTAGAAAAGATCAATCCATAATATAAGCTTAAAATAGATATTCATACATAATCAACCATATTTGATAAAATTCCAATATATGTCATGCTCATATTTCATAATAATAGATATCCATAAGTAATGCAACTTGAAATCATACAATTTTCATAAAATAGGAAGGTTGGACTCCATGGGTGGAAGGACCCAATGGATGAAATCGACATACCTTAAACTTGGGTTTCCTTGACGTAAACTTGAAGGAGACTTGAAGCTTAAATGAAGTTCTTGAGATCTGAAATTAAGCTTGAGACACTTGAATTTGGATGGAAATTTTAATAAAATGTTTGAGAGGTTTTAGAGAGGGTTTTGAGTGATATAGAGTTGAAAATGGCTAAGTATGGGGTATTTTCTTGTGTAAATAGGCATGGAGCCATGATCACAATGGCCCTGGACTGAAATAGGAGATTAAGGAAGTGATAACACTACTCCATAATGGGTCCGGGTTGCGGAGCCATCACGCACCCTTACTATTTTTGAAAACTTTGTGAGAATTATTTTTTGCTATGGGTCTTCTGAAATCTGGTTTATACCCATGTCCCACTCAACTTTTTCCTTTGATGAAGAATATAAAGTTGGATTTTCGATATCATGTATGAATTTTAAGATATATAGAAATTACTATTATGGGCATTTCCAAAGCATATTTTTGCAGCAATTTTGGGGCATTTTAGCTTCCCTTAGAAGTTATGTGTTGGGGCGTTTTTGAAACACACACTTTTCTTATTTCTCTTTTATGTTTCTGCAAAACCAAGGATGTTCTATGCATGCTTAAGAGGCTTGTTTGGAAATCCCCTTAGGTTCCCATTCACTTTGTCATGTCTAGGCCCTAGGCTTGGGTCGTGATAGGTAGTTTTTATAGATGATATTTTAGTTTATTCCAAGGGTAGTGAAGATTATTATAAGAACCTTCTGAATTGTTTTGCAAATTTTAAAAGAGAATGGACTTTATGCTAAGCTTTACAAGTGTGAATTTCAGCTAAATGAAGTGACATTTTTGGGACACGTTGTGTTGGCTGAAGGTGTAAAGGTGCATCCTAGTAAAATCCATGACATTGTTGAATAGAAACCTCCCAAAAGTGCCACCTATGTAAGAAGCTTTCGAGGCTTGGCAGGATACTATAGGAGGTTTGTGAAAGGATTCTCCATTATAGCATCCCCTTTGACCAAACTCTTAAAGAAGGAGGAAAAGTTTACTTGGGATAACAAATGTCAAGAGAGTTTTGAAACTCTTAAATCCTTGTTGAGACAGACTCCTATACTTACTCTAGTAATGGAGGGGAAGGAATATGTGATATACAGTGATGCATCTCATCATAGTTTAGGGTGTGTTTTGATGAAGGAAGGGGAAGCTATTTCTTATGTCACTCAGAAATTAAATGAAATAACCCCAAAAAGTACCTGAAAACGCGCCTCGAAATGCCCAGAATTTTAAATTCCATATATCTCAAAATATGTTTGCTATTTCGAAAATCCGACTTCATATTCTTATTCAAGGGGCAAACATTAGGTCAAAAGGCGTCTAATCCTAACTTAAGAGTGAAAGATTAGCAATTATGAAATTCCAAAAGTGAGATTTCTAGAGGGGTTTTTGTGTTGCCTCCACGAAGCGCCACTGTACATTTTGGGGTTTATTTTTTAAGTTCGGCCTAAGACTTCTAAGTCTTGGGCCTAAGTGTTCCCAAACGTATTTTTACCTATACTTAGCAAAATTTCACCCTCATATCATCCTAAGCATTTCCCAATACTCACTGAAATACTTAGTCATATTTTTACTCCCCAAAAACTCAAGTCCCAAACCCTCATCCCAAGCTAAGGTTCTCCTTCAAGGTTCTTCTTCAAGTTTCAAGTCTCCATCTCCATCTTTACCAAGTTCATCTCTACGCTAAGATGTATGGGTTTCTTTCTTGGGCTCCTTTCACCCATGATACCCAAGCCTCCTTTTACTCAAATTGCATGATTTATAGTTGATTTAGAAATGGGTCTTGCTTATTATTATTAATTCACTACACATTATGTTAAAGCTATGTAAAGTTATGACTGTTTTACTATGTTTGTAGCTATAAATCTTTCATCTATTCTAAGATTTGATGAGGGGTTTTAATGTATATTGCTAGAGGGTGTTGCAAGGTATTGATTGATGGTTTTACAATAGATTTTCTTGCATGAGTTCATCTCTATATTTCATGATTTTATACTAGCACTACACACCCTCTAAGTATTTGATAAAATGTTCGAATGTGGTTTCTTGAGGATTTGAAGGTCCAAAGCATGAGATATGATATGAATGACTATATGATGATAGAATGTGCTTATGTATATGATAAACTCTATTATTTCTTGAGGATTTGAAGGTCCAAAGTATGAGATATGATATGAATGACTATATGATGATGAAATGAGATTATGTATATGATAAACTCTATAGAAAATATTGCATTAGATCATGCAATTTAGGGGGACTAAGAACCTGGATTACCTAGATAGGTATTTGTACTCATCAACCTAGGGAAGGGTTTGTACTTCTCCACCTGGTTATGGGACTGCATCATCACTAACCTAGATGGTGGTTTGTACTCATCAAATTAGGAAAGGTTTTGTACTTCTCCACCATGGTGATGGGGTGGCACTGTCACCAACTTAGATGGGGGTTTATACTCATCCACCTAAGTGATGGGGCGGCATTATAGCTAACCTACCCAAAGGCTTGTATGTTTGGAAATCTAGTTTGGTCTTTTCTACACATATGATATTCTATATGAGCATGAGTTGCTTAAGTATATTTTTCTTATGCATTGATCATACATGCCATATTGTTATATTATGCCTATTGCCTATTGTTATGCATTTTGATTGTGATGCTTATTTCTTATTTGCAATGCATCATACATACTTAGTACATTCAAACGTACTAACACATACTCTATGCCTACATGATATCACCATGTAGGAATCAGAGTCCAAGTTGATCCTCCTCCACGTGGCTAGTTCGGTGCTATTCAAGATAGTTGGTGATCCTCCACTTTGGGGACCTTAGTCTATATTTCTCCTATTATGTATTTTTTAAACATTCTGCTAAATTTTTTATTTTTACTATGAGGGTGAGCCCGATTACTTTATCTTGGCCCCTGCTCTTATCTATGTATTAGAGATATTTGTTGGATATGTCATGTATCTATGATATGCGCTTGAATCTTTTCCCTTGACTATGGTGATATGGACGTGTTTTCCCTTAGCCCCGGTTTCCCCATTTTTTATTTCTTGATGCTTAATTTATTGCTTACACAACCAAGGATGTGTAATGATTCTCTAAGAAGCTTGCTTGAGATCCCTTTGAGTTTTCCTTGTGTCGTGTAATGTCTAGGCCCTAGGATAAGATTGTGACATTAAAGACACATGAATTGAAATATCTTACTCATGATATGGAGCTCACACCTATAGTATTTTCCTTAACGATATGAAGACATTATGTATATGGAGAAAGTTTTCATAAATTCACTGACATAAGAGCTTAAAATATTTTGATACTCAGAAAGAGTTGAACCTAAGGAAATGTAGATGAATTGAGATTATTAATGATTATGATTGCACTATCGATTATCATTTAGGTAAAGAGAATGTGGTTACAGATGCCTTAAGTTACAAAGGATTTGCAAGCCTATCCTTGAGTCCATTCTCTTTGCTTCTTGAGTTAAAAGCATGAATGTTTGTATTGCACTTGATTCATATGGCCCAATTATCGTCCAACTGCAGGTTAAACCTGTATCGTTTGAATAGAATAGAGAAGCACAAAAGTTAGATGAGAAAATCATGAAACTGACTAAAAAGGTTCAAGATAGAGAAAAACAAGATTATTCATTACCAGCGGATGGTGTCTTATCAAAATAGGTTGTGTGTCCCTAATTATTGAAAGATTATAAAGAAGAATCTTGAATGAAACACACACTTCATCATATGCCATGCATCCTGGAGGTACAAAGATCTACTGTACCTTTAAAGAATACTATTATTGAAATGGTACGAAGAAAGACATTGTGGAGTATATTTCAAAATGTTTAGTTTGTCAACAAGCAAAAGAAGAACATCATGTACCAATTGGGCTACTCCAACCCTTATTGATATTCGAATGGAAATGGGAGATAATAATGATAGACTTTGTTTTAGAGCTTTCTTGCACTCAAAATCATGTTTCAATATGGGTGGTAGTGGAGAGATTAATGAAGAGTGCTCACCTTTTAGCAATCAGGATGGATTACTCACTTGAGAGGTTAGCAGAATTATACATATATGAAATTGTAAAGACATACGGAATCCCTATCTCTATTGTCTCCAATAGAGACCCAAGGTTTCCTTCTTGATTTTGGTCTAGCTTAGGAGGCCTTAGGTTGAATTTAGTACCTTATTTCATCCTCAAATAGACAGTCAGTCAGAAAGAGTGATAAAAATTTTGGAGTATATGCTTCGAGCGTGCATCATAGAGTTTAAGGGTAGTTTGGACAAACATTTGGCTTTAGTAAAATTTTCTTACAATAATAGCTACCAATCAAATATTGGAATGCCTCTTTATGAAAGCGTATATGGAAGAAAATGTCAGACTCTCTTTGTTGGAGTGAAGTTGGTGAAAGAAAACTTACTAGTCTTGAAATCGTGCAGCAAACAGAAGAATAGGTAAAAGTGATCAAGGATAGTCTGAGCGTTACTTTGGATAGGCAAAAATCATATGATAATCTTAAAAGGTATGATATCGATTATCAAATTGGTGATAAGGCATTCTTAAAGGTATCTCCATGGAAGAAGGTCATGAGATTTTGCCGAAAGGGAAAACTTAGCCCCCGATTTATCGAACCTTATGAGATACTTGAAAAGGTGGGACCAGTTGCATATAAATAAGCATTTCCACCTGATCTAGAAAATATCCATAATGTCTTCCACATGTCAATGCTCAGAAGATATTGTTCTGACCCCTCTCATATGCTACCATTGAATTTATTGATTTTAATCAGGACTTGACATATGGCGAAGAACCTATATTTATTCAAGCTTGGAAAATAAAACAACTAAGAAACAAGAATATTTCCTTAATGAAGGTACTTTGGAGGAACCATTCTGGAGAAAAAGCCACCTGGGAGAGAGGAATATATGAGGACCCAATATCTACACTTATTTCGGGACTAGCATAAGGTAAATTTTTAGACACAATTTCATAAGGGAAAGAGAGTCGTGATGTCTTTATTATTAAATAATATATTAACTTTCAAAAATATAATCCTTTGAGATAAAATTTATCCCTTCTTCACACCTTTTTGACTCAAACTTATGTTGTTACAGGAATTGATTTTCCTAAATTATAAAAAAGAAAATAGGGAGGGGTTTGTCTTAGTGTCATTTGGTTTACTTTTATGAATTTGTTTATACTATACAAGCCTTAGTAATAGGGATTAAGGGGTTAAGATGTGGTTAAAAAGAAGAAAAGAAAGTTAGGTAGCCACCTTTTTTTGGGCAGCTTTTTTAATTTGCTTTTAATATAATATATCTTTTCCCCTAAGCTAATTCAGTTCCAAGAATCATAGGAACGTTATAAACACTCTCATATCATTATACATCAAAAAATTAACGAAAGGAACTAGTCCTTTTGAGAAAAACTCAAGAAACCCTCTACCTATTGGTAAGTAACTAAATTCTATTTTGACACTGTGTAATGGTTAGTAATATTGAATATCAAGCTCTGTATAGCTTTCTTATTGGTGCACAAATATATTTTGGAAAGCTAACACATGTACCTACAAATATGTTTTGTCCAGATTTTTGACATAGAAATCCTTGGTGTGTATTATTAGTGTTTCGATTATAAATTCTTGTACAAAAGATATTTTGAAGTGATTATTAATTGTTTGCAACCTAAATGAATATACCTATAGTTTTCATGTAGCCGAAAAATACTAGGTTTTCCATTTACTAATTCAAAACCTACTTGCCATGCAAGGCAGTCAAGATGTCTAGAAGGGTGTGATTTGCACATGTGAGGCTCACTTTTGGTGTATATCTTGTTAGTTTTTATCTTTTGAAAGTACTAAATATTATGATCATTTGAATTGAGTATTAAGGTTCATACACTTCTACAATCTTAAGGAAATTGGTTGAAGAAACTTATGCCGTATTGATAACCGAATTGAACTCAATAGGGTCGATTGCGTGCTAAAAGTTTAAGATTCGTGTAAAAACTTGTTCTTGTGCTCTTGTTACCTATTGGTAGATGTGAATGTTATCTTAGTATCTCATGTATGTTCTTATTATTTTATCTTGCTGTGTTGATAATTTTCAAGACTTGCAAGACACTTGATTAATTCTCCCATTTATACGGATTGCCTAGTCACTTAACATTCTTGTGGACTTTATCCTTCTTGTACATGTGACTTTGTAACTATTGGTTTGCCTATAGTTCGGATCGATTTCCTTCTTGATTGTGGATTTTTAGTTCATCCTAAGTATGGAAGTAGTCCATTTTGAGCACAAACAAGAAAGCCACTCTTAATATGGTTCTCAGTTATCTTGATAATTGGGCTTTCACCCTTCTTGACATAAGAATTTGGCCCTTCTTGATACTTAATTATGTTTGATGTAATGGAATGACATACAAATTAGGTGAAACATGTCATTTGAATGTATTGTAAAAATTATTCCAGGAACTCTTGACACTTAGATCTTTAAATTTGATACTATTGATATATTTGTTACTTGGTCTATTTATTATATTTCAATTGTGTTGCCCTTTGACTTAAGAAAGTTAAATTGAGAAATATGAAGGTTCCAACTTGCAACTTTTACACCACTAAGCTTTATGCTTAGTGATAGTTGTTTGTATCGTAGGGAATGTCCGAGGTGATGCTTGAAGATGACAATTAGAGATAAATTTTGGGAGCTATGAAAAGGATCACATTTACATCTATTTATATATACTTTAGTAGTTTTGGAACATGTATATGATTCTCCTATTGCATATGTATATGCAAATTTGAAAGGCTAGTGTTATGAAGCCTTTGTTTGTAACTTCAACTTTTGGCTTGCGTAGTTAATTTGGAGCTGATAAGCTCGTTCTTATAATAAATTGCCAATTATTTTGTGGTGATTGTATGAAATGAAAACTAGTAAGTTTTATGTCTTCGTATCTTAACATAGATAATAATTTTTAGCGTGTACTACAACAGTATAGGCAATGTATAAAAATCTCATAAGATATTGGTTTGAACTATTTTGAAAGGTCCTTACGCCATGAACTGGAACCCGACACCAACTACACTACCTTTAGGACAAAATCCTATGCCTTTAACTATTTTGAATTCATTATTAAGTTATGATTAATATGTTGCATTTAAACTCTTAATATTGGCAAAGGAAGTTCATCAATTATCTAGGTTAGGGGTTAGGTAGGATGAAGCCAAAAATAGAGTTATGATTGTTATAGATGGTTCTAAATCTTCCTTGGTTGAAGAAGTCAAATTCAAGAAATGCCTTGACCCTGCTATGGTTGTTATAGATGGTTCTAAATCTTCCTTGGTTGAAGAAGTCAAATACAAGCAATGCCTTGACCATGCTTTGTTCGAATTGAATGCATAGGTAAATGAGGGAAAGTTTGATGTTTTCTCCTAAGAAGAAGATGGTGTCCTTAGGCACAAAGGTAAGTTTAATATGCCAAATGTTTATGGGTTTAGGGACTGAATTTTAAAAGAGGCCCTTAATTCATCTTATTCCACTCACTCTAATTCTACAAAGGTGTATAGATTTGAGGGAAGTATATTGGTGGGGTCGTATGAAAAAGGACATTTCAAAGTTCAAAGCAAGATGTCATAATTGCCAACAAGTCAAAACTAAACACCAAAGGCCAGGTGGCCTAGCCAAACACATTGATATCCTCTGTAACACCCCATATCTTACATGTACTAGTCCTACGAATATGCAACATGATATGGCTTGGTCAAATTAGCACCAATTTTTGAAAGAGTTCTAATTTCAGATTAGAGCGCCATATGTAACTCTAATGTTTAAGATAGGTGAGTGTATATAAGTTTTAAGTCAAATTGAGGGGATCATGGCCTTACACTAAGTGAATGCAATGAGGTGCTTGTAGGACTAAGGAGGCTAGCAGGTGAGTCACCTACTTGCTTAGTTTAAATTTGCTAGCTAGAAGGAGATGAGGCTCGATGCTGAATCTGTCTAAGTCTGATAATGAATAAAGTCCAAGTTAATGGTGTAACTTTATCATGTGTGTTATAATCATAAATGTACAATATTTACATCCAACAACAACAACAACAACAACATACCCAGTAATATCCCACAAGTGGTGTCTGGGGAAGGTAGATTGTACGCAGACCTTACCGCTACCTCATAGAAGTAGAGAGGCTGATTCTTACTTACATCCCAAGATTAATAATAAAAGGGGCCAAGTACATACACAATTCAATTGGTGATTTGGGCCCAAACAAAGTGAAGGAAAAAGAGAAAATGGGCATCCAAGGCCCAACAAATTAAGACCCATTTAGGCCCACGTGAAAATGCCAAGCTATAGAATCATCACCTTGATAAAATAAGTATTAAAATACAAGAGTAAGTCAGCCAAAAGTGTCCCTTTAAAAAGGATTAAAAGCACCTTAAGTCCTTTAAACTTGGACAAGATAATCTGATTTTTCTAAGTTCTCTTTTTGCTCTCTTTCAACTCATACAAAGCAGCCACAAGAAACCATACAAGGGTTCTTAAATAAGCTCTCAGCCTTGAAGGTAAAGATAAGTAAAGATACTTATATATTTAGTATGGTTTCTTCATGGAATACAAGAGACTTGGCTGGTTATACTTGTGCTGAAATTTTGAACAACATGCATTCCAAAGATTGTTGTGCACTTTTCTTGTTTATTTGGGAGCTTTTCTCTTCTTGTTTTTCTTGATTATGAAAGTAGGTTGCTATACTTAATGAGGTTTTAGCTCTGTAATGATTTAGAAAGGACGTTGCACTATTTTGTTCTACGTAAATAATCGAGTTTTAGTGTGTTATCCTAAATGTGTTGTTAGTAGAAATTGTAGGTTGATTGATTGAGGACTATTGTCTCACATCCTCCGCCTATTTTTATAACTATTTTGGACTATTTTAGGGCTATATTTAGATTTAAATGTTGTGGGAACAGTTTGGTTGAAGTTGGTACAGGTTTGGAACTGGTGCCGTCGAAAGGTAGCGAAGGGACGTAATGTTATGCTGCCTACTTATATATTATATATAATTGTTATATGTTATCCTTTGTGAGATATTGTGAGACTTTTATAGCACTTAACAAGCTACACATAATATATACATATATTATAATGTATATTAGAAAGTATGATTAGAGGCAAAAAGGTTGAAAGAATACGCTCGAGTTGATAATTACACGCTTACTACCTGTGTGTTATTTTTTTTATGAGATTGGGCTGCCAAGATATGTTTATTAGCTGCTAATACAAGTTTTATCACTTGCTGTATTGTAGATAAGTTTTTGGGGGAAAAGGAGGTTACTTAGAGGTAATAACGAGGTCATACAATGAGGTATAAAAAGTTACTCAATTTCGTTTTACTTGGCATGGAATCTAGATTCTTCCTTGGCACATAAAGGCATTCACCAACTCTGACACTGCTAATAACCATGTCTCCATTCTTTCACATTTTCATATGCTTCCATACATAGTCATTTATAAATCTACACACATACTTGGATACCCAGATACATGAGCCCACTGTTGTTAAATAAAGTTTATGTGTTGTTTCGCCTCCTACACATCTCATTATCTATGTAACCTACTCTTTTCATGATGATATTGTCTTGCATGATTATTTACGTGTCTCAAGCTATATATATGGTCCTACAACTCGACTAATACGATCGCTAAAAGAATTATCTCAAAGATAAATAATAGATAAAGTATGTCGCTTATTGATGGGTGGTATCCCAAGGGTGGAAGAATCACCTAGCATAGGCCAATCCCATATTACGGGGGGTATCCCAAGGGTGAAAGGAAAGCCTAGCATGGGTCAATACCAATATTTATTATACATGTTGTGACATATTATACAATAAAGAAAGATAAAGTAATAAAAAGGACATAAAGTACATGATTCCACAATATGAGTAAAGGTGGTCTCTTATCCTTACACCATCGTATGACATCATTTGGGTTCTTATATCATATACAGTGCTTTTTGCCTTACATATTTAGCACATTATCTTGTACTGACATCACTTAGGGGGAACCTGCATTTCATGTTGTAGGTAGAGGTGCTAGTAGCTCTCCCAAGTAGGAGTACAGGATATCCAGCTGTTGTTACTAAGCTCTAGGTTTCTTTTAGGCTTTGTATGTCTAGAGCTTATATTTTTTGTATTGTATAGTTAGTCATGAGACGGGGCCTGTCCCAACCTTTATCAGATATTGTTCCTTATCTAGAGGCTTTGTAGACTATGTAAATTAAAGTGCGGTCATGTCTCGTACTTTAGACATCGTGACTCTAACTGCCTAGTCATATACATTTTTCTTTGGCTTGTTATTATAATTTTCTATCACACATGCTGAATATAAACACCTCATATAATGTTCATAGAAAGCGTGTGGTTATGTTGGTTTTCCAGATCCTTATTGGTTGGGAGCCAGTCCACCTTAATGGGACTTTAGGACATGACATCTCCACTTGGAAGAGGGAATAGATCAACATGGATTTTGTGGTCGGTTTACCTAGAACTAAGAAGAATTTTGATTCTATTTGGGTTATTATTGATAGAATGACAAAGACGGCTCATTTTCCACCAATTAAAATAACCTATAGTACTGAAGACTATGCTTAGTTGTACATCAATGTGTTGGTTAGATTGCAAGAGGTTCTATTGTCCATTATTTCGGATCGTGGTCCTCAATTCACCTCTCACTTTTGGAGATCTTACCAAAGAGTCTTCGTACTAGAGTCAAGCTTAGCATGACCTTTTGTCCATAAATAGACGGTCAAGGAAAAAAGACCAATCAAACCCTTGATAATCTGCTTAGAGCTTTTGTGTTGGAATTCAAGGGTAGTTAGGATAAGAATTTTTCATTCATTGTGTTTGCTTACAAAAATAGTTACCACTCTAACATTGGGATGGCGCCATTTGAGGCCTTATGTGGAAAGTGTTCTAGATTCCCTGGTTGGGTGGTTTGAAGTGGGACAAATGGCTTTCATAGGTCTAGCTTTGGTTTTTGAAGTCTTGGAGAAGTTAAGGTTGATGAGGGAGGGATTAAGATGGCTCAAAGCAGACAAAAGTCTTATTCTGATGTTAGGAGGAGAGATCTTGAGTTCAGTGTGGATGATTGGGTGTATTTGATGGTCTCCCCTATGAAGGGTGCAGTTCACTTTGGCAAGAAAGGGAAATTGAGCCCTAGTTATGTAGGTTATTATAGAATTTTGAGGCATGTTGGTAAGGTTGCTTATGAGTTGGAGTTTTCTATGGACTGACTATGGTTTATTTGGTCTTTCATGTTCAAATGTTGAGGAAGTGTATAGGTAAGCCAAACTCCATTATGCCTTTGGAGGTTATAGGTGTTGAGATATACGGTAGGAAAGTGAAGAGAGTGAGGAACAAAGTTGTAGCATCCGTGAAAGTCCTTTGGAGGAATCAAGAAGTTGAAAATGTTACTTGTGAAGCGGAAGCTGAATGATGAAACGATATCCATATTTTTTCCAGTTTAATCAATCCTAAGGTAATAAGTCAATCACGTCAGAGACATTAAATCTTTTATTTCATCCCCTTATGTCATTTTACATGCATACATACTCATGCCAATATGTTTTGATAATATCTGATGCATAAGTTTGAAATTTGATGAAGTAGATGTGTTTAATATTACATTGATGCGTTTATGCTAGGGCTAGGAATTGCTTTGCCACTCCTCTTAATCATCTCTCCATTACAGTTGGAGATGAATATTTCCAAGGTGTAGATATTGTAGCATCGCCTAAAGTACCTTGGAATACTCTTATAATAGATATCATGCATAATGTGTCACACATTCATTTTTTTGGTAAGTCTGAGGCCATATTCTTGTTCAGGAGATAAAACTGTGTCATAAAATGGTCTCCTTTGATTTTTTCAGTCAACTGTATCAACAAAAAAAGTTCTTTGAATGTTTTTGTGTTTTCTATAAAGGTGTGTGACCTCTCTGCATCACGAAAAAGGGTCCATTTTAGTGTAAAAATGACCAAGACTCATCCCAAGTCCAAAACATAAAATTGAACTTGGTGCAAAAATGAACTGTACTAGAGCAAGTCTGAGTCGCAGAGAAGGTTCACTGCATTACAAATATTTTTGAAATTTTTTAGATTTAAGTGAGAGCAATTGGGACAAATCCCTGAACCCTTACATATGATAATCCTAAAAAATTCTACCATTTTTTAGCTTAATTCACTCACTAAATCACCTAGAAATCCTCTCTAACCTCTTCAATATTTCTCAAATAAATTTTTCAAAGTTTCTAGGGTTTAAGGATCTTACATTAAGGTACAAGCTTCAATATTCTCCAAGCTTCTTTTATCTTCTTGAAGACCTCAAGTATGTGAATTTGTTCATCCATAGGCCCTTTGACTATGGAGCCCTAAACTCTTTTCAATTAAATCTTTGATTGTAAGACTTGAATCTCTATGGGTACTTCCCATTTTTATTATTATGCATGGTTTGGATTAGAATTTGTAAAGTATCAATTTGAAATGTATAAACACCTATTAAGGGTTGATACTATGGGTTGCTTTATAATATTTAAGCTATGTATGTACCATGAAATGTTACGAAGATTTATGAATTTTGAGATGATTTTTATAATGCCCTAACTAGGGGTTTTACTATGATACTGGGGGTTGTTTTGAATGGTTTCAATTGAACATGTTTTACCTCTTTCATGCACATTTCTCTTGAATCTCATTATTTTAAATTCTTATGCATAAACACACCATATTTTGACTAAGATTATATGATAAAGTACCTTAATTTGATAAAAGGTTATATTATAAGATATGCAAGTCATGAATGTTATGAATGATTAAGGGCTATCAAGTATGTTATCATCCCATGGAAATGTTATGAAAATTATGAAAGATTATGGAGCCCTTCTATGATGCTATGATGCTACGGCTTTGATAAGTTACTGCTATTACAATATTAAGATTTACCATCCTATGAATAATATAATTATGGCTATGATATAAGTACACTATGGGATTTTGAATTAGCAGAGGGGATGACCTTGGTAAATTTTCATTATCTCCTACGTTACCACCATAGATTTGTCATTTGCTAATGGATCTACAAAGCTCATATTGTATGATTCACTTAAATCAATGGGTTCATGTAAGGTACATGCAAAATCATAACCAAAATGGATAAGTTTCCATATGTTCCTTGTCATATAATAATCAAAATGGGTGAGTTCCCGTAAGTCATTTGTAAAGCACTCTCCTAAATGGGTGAGGTCTTGTAAGTTGAGGCTAGTCCACCTTGGTAAGTAGACTACTCCTTTTTAGTGTTGAGGCATCATCAGGATTCTAAATAGTAGCTTGCATGGTCTCAAGTGTCAATTATGATTTCTTCCTACATATTTATCGTAACAACCCCAAAAAGTGCCTGAAAATGTGCCTCAAAAGTGCCTGGAATCATAATTTTCATATATCTCAAATTCGTGCGCAATATTGAATATCCAGCTTCATATTCTTGTTCAGGAGGTCATTTTGAGTTGGAAATGGGTCTAACCCTGATTTAAGAGCGAATAATTAGCAATTTCATTTTTCCAAAAACTAAATTCCTAATAGCTTTTAGCGCCCTAGACGCGATGCGCCAAGGGCGCGCACTAGTGCATTTTTTGTATAGTTTTGACTTTGGTCCAAGACTTTTAAGCCTTAGATTGTGTTCCTAAACATGAAAATACATACCTATACTTAGCCATTCTTTACCCTCATATCATTCAAAACATTCTCTAATACTCATTGAAACACTTTGCCAAATATTTTACTCCTAAACACAAGTCTCAAAACCCTCTCCGAATCTAAGAATTTTTTCTCAAGCTTCAAGTCTCCATATCCAATCATCATCAAGTTCATCCCTAAATCTAAGTTATATGGGTTTCTTTCATAGGTTCCTTTCACCCATGATGCTGAAGCTCCTTTTACTTAAAATTGCTTGATTTCGAGTTGATTTATTTATGGGTTTTATTTATTATGAATTCACTGCACATATTGTTTGAAGGTGTGACCAAGTATCTATTCATGGCTTTATATTAGTTTTTCTAGAATGATTTCACTCTTGAATTGCATGATTTTACACTAGCATTACACACCCTCTAAGTGTTTGATAAAATATCCGGATATGGATTTTTGAGGAATTGAAGGTCCAATATATGTCTTATAAATTGAATGACTATATGATGATGAAATGATTATAGAATTATGATGAAAAGGAATGTTTGTGTATGACGATGAAAGGAGTGTATCTATATGTGAGATTATCTCTATGTGGTGTTGGGGATGACCAAGCCTAGCTTGGGGGGTTGTAGGCCCGGGTAACTTATCGAGGCTTTGGTACCTTGGCCGCCTAGGTCAGGGGTGTTAGGCCTAGATAACCTTGTTGGGGCTTGGTACCTATCAACCTTAATGGGGGGTTTGTACTCTGTCAACCTTGATGGGGTGTTTGTACTCCATCAACCTCGGTGGGAAGGGAGTGTTTGTACTCCATCAACCTCATAAAGGGGTTCATACCTCATGTGCTAATCCAAGGGGATGGTGCACCTTGGATTGCACTATAACGGTCACTCTTTACACTCGTAGTATGTTCTATAAATGCATAGTTTTACTTCAAGTATTATTCGTACATGTCATATTGTTAGTATGTTCTTCATTGCTTACGATTATACATTTTTCTTATGATGCCTATATAATGTTACATTGCATCCTACATACTTAGTATATTCAAATGTACTAAGCCATACTCTATGCCTATATGATGTCACCATGTAGGAACCGATGTACCACTTAATCCTCTTCCTCCTCCATGTGGCTAGTACGACTTCTATCAAGTTTGTTCGTGAGTCCTCAATTCCAGGGATGTTACTTATGGCCTCTTTCTATGTATTACGACTTTCTCTTCTTGACTTATGCATTGACTATGAGGGTGAGCCCAGTTGCTTTGTCTTGGCCCTCGCTCTTATCTGTACAGTAGAGGTGTTGTTGGACATGTTCTGTATCTATGCTATGAGTTTTAACTCTATTGGCTCTTGTTGTTTATGATATAAAAGTGTTCCCTTAACCTTAGTTGTCCCAATTTACTATTTCTTGTTGTATTCTATTGTTTCCAAGACCAAGGATGTGTGATGATATACTATAGGGCTTGTTCGAGGTTCCTTTGGGTTCCACATTCGTCGGTCATGTCTCTACCCTAGGCTTCGATGACAAAGTGGTAAGAGCACTAGGTTATTAGATCCTTGGAGTTTGACACACCACATTTATTAGAGTCTTATTCATGGTTGTGTTGTGCAGCACAACTATGAGTAGGAGGCTATGAGATATTTTAAGAAATGTTTTCCTTCTTCAAGTTCTATGTGATGCTATAGAGTTAAAGTAAGTTTTACCCCTAATGATTGTTCTTTGCTATATTATATCATGTCTAATATAAGGGGAAGATGAGCCCGTATACCCGAGAAGCAACCGGCTAATGGAGAACTTTGTTTGCACAAGTGGTGGCTAATCAAGTGCACCAAGTGGCCCAAGCCCCTCATAGTCCTACATCGGCCTCTTGGATGAGAGACTTCATGAGAATGAATCCCCTGGAATTCCATGGGTCATGGGTGAGTTAGGACCCTTAATAGTTCATTGATGAGGTCTACAAAATTTTGTCCATCATGGGTGTAAGGCCGGAGGATAAAGTGGAGTTTGTGGCCTACCAACTCAAAGGGATAGCACAAATATAGTACAACAAATAGAAGGAGGAAAAGGGAGTCAACTATGTGGTACTTTGGAAGGAGTTCAAGGTGGTCTTCCTTAATCGGTTCTTCCCCCTTGAACTTAGGGAAGCTAAGTTAGTGGAATTTATGAATTTGAGACAAGGATCTATGAGTGTGAGGGAGTATGTCCTAAAGTTTACCCAACTGTCTAAGTGTGCTCTACATTTGTTGGTTGACTCAAGATCTTGGATGAAAAAAATTATGATGGGTGTTTCCGACTTGGTTAGTGAAGAATACTAGTTCACCATGTTGATTAATGACATGGACTTGTCACATTTGATGACCTACACCAAACAAATAGAAAAGGATAAATTGAGGAAGAGAAGGGGCATAAGGCTAAGAGGGCCCGTTTTGAGGGTGATTTCCAAAGGAGTAGCCGATTCCATCTAGGCTAAAAGTCTACTCATGCATTTGATAAGAGGGTTGCAAATAATCTTCCAAGGTCCTAATGTGTTAGTGGTGTGGCTCCCATTGATGTGTATCCGAAGTGTGGTAAGGGTCATGATGGCCCATGTTTGAAGAATATCGGTGCTTGTTATGGTTGTGGGGAAATAGGGCGTAAGGAGATAGAATGCCCTCAAAACCATAACAAGGGCAAAGCGGTTCATCCACAAGGTGCTAGTGAGGTCCCATTGTGGAGAGGTGACCGACAAGATGGTGACCCAAGGCACAATAAGTTCTATGCTTTGCATGGGAGGCAAGGGGTTGATGAAGTCCCCTATATTGTACCAGTATGTTGAAAATCTTTGACTTTGATATATATGCATTAATTGATCCAGGTGTTACTCTTTCTTTTGTTAACCCCCTTTGTTGCTTAAAAGTTTCATGTTGACCCCGAGTTATTGCATGAGTAATATGAGGTGCCTACTCCTATTGGTGCATCTATTGTTGCTAGAATGGCTTATAGAGGTTATCCTATTTTCATCTTACATAAAATAGCCTTGTTATCTTGTTGAGTTAGACATTGTTGATTTTGATATTATTCTTGGGATAGATTGGTTCCATACATACTACACTTCTATAGGTTGTAGAACTCATAGGGTCAAATTCCAATTTCCAAATGAACTCGTCCTCGAGTGGTAGAGTCAAGATTTGGTGGTCAGGAGTATATTCATCACTTACATTAAAGCTCGTAAGTTGATCTCTAAGGGGTATCTTTACCATCTTATGAGGGTTAGGGATAAGGAGTCTAAAGTCCTTCACATAGGGTTCCGGTTGTAAATGAGTTTCTTGATGTCTTCCCAAATGACCTCCCCAGTGCTCCTCCCGAAAGAGAAATAATATTTGGCATAGACCTCCTCTTCGATACTCAACCCATTTCTATTCCTCTTTACCATATGGCCCCAACCGAGTTGAAGGAGTTGAAGGAACAATTGACGAACTTGTTGGAGAAGAGATTTATTAGACGTAGGCAATCACCTTAGGGTGCTCCGGTGTTATTTGTGAAAAAGAAGTATAGGTCCCTTATGATATTTATTGACTATCGATAACTCAATAGGGTCACCATCAAGAATAGGTATCCTCTTCCAAGGAATGATGATTTGTTTAATCAATTGCAAGGGGTTAGCCATTTCTCTAAGATTGATCTTCAGTCCAAGTATCATCAAGTGAAAGTGAGGGACTGTAATATTCCCAAGATGCCCTTTCGAACTAGGAATGGGCATTATGAATTGGTGGTGATATCTTTTAGGTTGTCCAATGCACCGACCTTCTTTATGGACCTAATGGATAGGGTCTTTAAACCCTACCTTGATTACTTTGTTATGGTCTTCATTGATGACATTTTGATCTATTCTCATGGTGAGGAGGAGCATAGGGCTTATTTGAGGGTTGTGTTACAAAGATTAAGGGAGGAGAAATTGAATGCTAAATATGAAAAGTGTGAATTTTGGTTGAGGGAAGTTGATATGTGGTGTCGAGGGATGGTATTAAGGTGGATCCTAAAAAGACTGATGTGATTAGAAATTGGCCTAGACCATTGACCCCGTCAGATATTAGGAGTTTCTTAGGCCTTGTGGGTAACTATAGAAGGTTTGTGAATGGGTTCTCATCCATTGCTTCTCCAGTGACAAAATTGACTCAAAAGAAGATTAAGTTTGTGTGGACCGATAAGTGTGAGAGAAGCTTCCAAACATTGAAAGATAAGCTTGTGTCCGCTCCTATGTTGTCACTACCAGATGGGC
>JAOTQJ010097145.1:0-11725 GCA_025642045.1 Solanum sejunctum
ATGAGAAATATGTTTAGTTTTGAACCTAAATGTGCATCGAAATGATTTGAAGGGACTATGCCTCTTTGAAAGCATGTAAATATATATATATATATATATAAGTATTCATGTAGGATGTTTGATTTAGCACCGATAGATTGAGGGCCCTCTCCTTTTCCTTGAACTATTTGCCAAGCATAGGTATTTGTGAAAATCCTATTCGAAATGGGGGTGCCCATAAGGAAGGTTGCTTCATACGAAATGGGTTGCCGTAAGGTGAAGTATGATATGATATGATATAATTTAAAAATCCTATCCAAAACAGGAGTGCCCGTAAGAAAGGTTGCTTCATACGAAATTGGGGTGCCCATAATGTGAAGTATGGTTTACCTTCGGCATATGGACCACATCTTTACCGATAAGGGAATTTCATCGAGATTTCAAGTAATAGGTCTCTTAGTCTTACTCTGTCGGTTGAGGTCACATTTCACTATATATGAGCATTTTTGCATTTCATGTATCATGAACTTCATGACATATTGTATACTTCTTTTCTTTTGATGTATGATTCTTTCTATATTATATGCTCTTGTCATCTAACATTGAATGTGTAACACCCCTCATGTGGTTCGAAAATGTCCTATATTATATTTCTCAAATATCTTAAAATTCGTACATAATTTTAAAAATTTAACGTCATATTCTTGTTTAGACGACAAAATTATGTAGGAAATTGGTGGCCCTCAATTTTTAGTGACCCATAGCGAAAAATATTTTTTCCTATGGGGGGCCGAGGTAATGTGCTTACGCCCAGGCCACGACCCGCCTTGGGCGCGGGCTTGTGTAAAATGGCCTTGTCCGCACAGCGCCTAGGGCGCGTACTAGTGCAAAAAATTTTTGATTTTTCCTTTTCACTCAAGGACATTTGGGTAATAATCCAATACCCATTTAAATGGGAATCCTTCATCTTTTCAACTATTCCAAGCCCTATATCTCTAAACAAAACGCTCTCTAAATCCTCCCAATTTATCATCAGATCCTCCATTCAAACCTAAGAGTCTCAAGAACTTTGGATTTTAAGAACCCAACTCAAATCTCAAGTCCTCCTCCTATTTTCTTCAAGAAACTCGAAGGTTTAGGTATGTGGGTCTTCATGATAGTTCCTTTCACACATGGAACCCAACCCTTCCTTTTATGAAATTTTATGATTTCAAGATTAAATTTCTTATGGCTATTTTCTATTATTATTATTCCTATACATGAAATATATTAGTGATTCATTGAATATTGGACTATTGTTGCATGAGCTTCTATCAAGAAATGAGGTTATGAGGGTTTTACTACTATGTTGGTGGGTTAATTTGCATGAATTTAAAATGGTTTGATTTTACTCTTTCCTGTTTATTACTTTGTAAGTTGTATGATTTTGTACATATGCTCATAGATCCACCATGTTTGACCATATTACGTGATAAGGATTCTTATGTTGATGAAAGGGTATTGAAGGATTTGCAAGAAAAGTGTTTTCATGATAATTATGGGCTCCCGAGTATGTATTAAACTCATAACAGGTTTCTATGATTTAACAAGTGATATGTTGAGGCCTTATTCTAGAATTTTACCCTCTTGTGAGTAAATTACGTCTATATGAGGGGTCAAGCATGATTACAATTTTATCCTCATGTTCAAGCTAAGCTCACTAGTAGGGGTTAAGAATGTTACAATCTCCACCCTCATGTGAAATGCAATACCTACTAGATGGGGTTAAGTCTATGCATTATTTTTTACCCTATAGTATAAGGTATATGCCCATGTACGGGTCAAGTATGTGAATGAGCTACTCATGTTGTTATCGTGTATTTTACAAGTTATTCATATTATGATTAAATTTATAATTATTTTAAGTATTCCGTGGTATTAGATTTAGAACCGATTGAGGCTTAAGGTGGGGGTTAGACTCAAGGAGTCCTTATATAAAGTCTTAGTCTCTAAACTATGTGCCACTATAAAGTCTAGAGCACACCTCCTTCGGTGGGGTGACATGTATCGAGATTTCAAGTTGTAGCTCGGTCTTATATGTTAGTTAAGGTATCCTCCCACATATGTATGTTATGTTATGCAAGTTGATTATCAACATGCATATTTTGACTTAAACATTGATCACACATGTCATATTGAGATTATATCTATTGATTATGATTATGCATCTTGAATATTATGGCTTATATCGTTGTTGCATTGAACTCTGCATACTTAGTACATTTCAGGTACTAACGCATACTTATCATGTAGGGATCGGAGCTCTTATTGATCCTCCTCCTCCATGTGGCTAGACAGATTCTTAAAGGCTTGTATTGGTGAGTCCTCCATTCCGGGGATGACACTCCGCTTTACTTTCATACTTCTGTTAAGACTTGTCTACTATTTTTGGATACTTATCTTTGAGGGTGAACGGGCAAGATGTCTTGGCCCCTGCTCTATCTAAAGTAGAAGCATCGTTGGATATTGAGTTTGGTTTTGTATTAATGAGCTTGACTCCTATTATGACTATATTTTGATGAAAGACTTCCCTTAGTCCCGCTTACCTTTTGATTATTGCTAATTATTGTTGTCTTATTTGGCTTCTGCAACCAAGTATGTGTGAAAGATATACTTAGAGGCTTGCTTAGGGTCCCTTCGGGTTCTCCATTCAGTGTGTCACATCTAGACCTTGGTATTGGATTATGACAAGCTTGCTATCAGAGCACTAGATTGTTATTAGTCCTCGAAAATCTAACACACCGCGTCAAGTAGACTCTTATTCATGGTTGTGAAGTGCGCCACAACTATGAATCAAAGGCTATGAGCATGCTAGAAAATAGTTCACTTCTTCATGATCTATCTCGTGATTTTGGTTTAAGGATAAGGTTTCCTTCACTAATAGATGCTCATTTGTTCTTTTAGATCATACAACTACCAAGAGGAAAATCGAAGGGCCTGCACACCTGAGGAGTTACTGGTGCATCATGCTCCCCAAGAATGAGGGGCTACATATATGGAATTTTGGAATGCCATCATCATATTCTCCCATGCCATGACTAACCAATTGAATCAAGTGGCCCAAGCTCTTCATACTCCTACTCCGACCTCAAGAGTGAGGAACTTCACAAGGATGAACCCTCCAGAGTTTCATGGTTCGAAAATAGAGGAAGATCCTCAAGAGTTTATTGATAAGACATATACGGTGCTTATTATTATGGGGGTAAGTTCAGAGGAGAAGGCAGAACTTGCAGCCTACCAACTCAAGGGTGTGGCCCAAATTTAGTTTGCTTAATGGAGGTTAGAGAAGGGAAACAATGGTCCCATCCAATGGGAGGAATTCAAGGCTGCCTTCCTCAATCAGTTCTTTCCTATTGAATTAAGAGAGGCAAAGATGATGGAATTCATGAAACTCAAACAAGGTTCCATGAGTGTGAGGGAGTATGCCCTCAAATTCAACAAGCTCTCAAAGTATACTCCTCACTTGGTTGCCGATCTTAGGACAAGAACGAACAAGTTTGTGTTGGGTACATCTGATTTGGTCAATGAAGAATGTCGCACTACTATGCTTATAGGTGATATGGACTTGTCTCAGATCATGACTTATGCCGAACAATTTGAAGGGGAGAAGCTTAGGAAGAGAAGGAGTGGGGAGTCCAAGAGGGCTTAGTTTGATGGTGGTTTCCAAGGTGCTAAGGGTGAACGTTTCTTATAGAGGACATTTTTGTAAGATATTTCTTATGAGGGGCTAAATATCAAGATCACCTCTTATAGTGACATTTTTGAACATAACCCTGGAGAGAGTCATGGTCAGCAAGGGGTATTTGGCTTTGGAGGGGATCCCTTCCACAGAAGCCACCACGGCTCTTGGCGGGCACTATGGCTCTTGGTAGGCATTCTCTGAAAATCAGAAAATAACAAGTGTTAGAGAGAAGAAGCCTTAAAGTACACGCTATCGCATGACATAGATCATTAAAGAAGTGAAGTTTCCTAAAATGCCTCATAGCCTCCTACTCATAGATGTGACACACTTCACACCCATAAATAAAACTCTACTTGACACATCATATTAGTCTTCCTAGGACACTTTAAATCTTTTGCTCTGATACCAAGTTTATCATGATTTAAGCAAGATCCTAGATGTGACATGATTATTGAAACTCCAAAGGACCCTAATCAATCCATCTTATCATATCATTAATCATACATAACCTAAGAAGCATCATTAATAATCTATGATAAAGGAAAAGATAAGTCTCAACTTGAAAGTTCAATAGGAAAGAACAATTTTATCTTGAAACATAAGGATAGCATAGACTCCATACAATCCAGATGCCTCTACTAGATATAGGTGAGGGCTTAGGACATGTCCTAGCTCACCCTCAATAAGAAAGAATATTCTCAAGTTATCAACATAAACCACAGGTAACAAGAAACAAGGCATGATAGGCTTGCCCTCATAACTTGAAGATTCATGATCAATCTTCAAATAGACTCCAAGCTAGCCATAAGAATGGAATATAGGGTGAATGTCCTTTCCTACATTATAAAATAATATAGGAAAAAAAGTATGCACTAGTTTGAATGTATTAAGTGTGTGAGTAATATATATGTATGTATGTAAGTAATGTAGAACAAGAGTAATGGGATGCAAGACCAAAATCAATAAAGCATAAGTAAAACATGTAATCATGCATCAAAATCATAGTAAGAGCTTGAAAGTAAACTTAATCATTTTGTGGGATATAAAGATTAATTGATAATAAAACTATGCGAGTTATAACATGGAATCTGATGTAACTCCCATAGCGAGAAGTGAGAGGATACTTTGCCAAGATAAACTCTATGAGACCTTTCACATCTAAAATGACCCCAAAAAGTGTCCGCAAATATGCCCCGAAAGTTCCCAAATTCATAATTTTGATATATCTCAAAATACATACATCATATCAAAAATCTGACTTCATATTCTTGATCAGGGGGTAAAATTGAGTGAGCAATAGGTCTAACTCTAATTTTAGAAAAATCATATCAAAATTCAAAATTCAAAATTCTAAAACTTTACAATTCCAGTGTGGGTCCGCATTGATACCGTAACGCGCCTCCATCGCAGACCAATATTATTTTTACCAGTTTTATTGTTTCTGTCCAAGGGCTTTGGGCCTTGAGCCTAAGTCTTCCCATAGGTGAAAATACACATACTTAACTATATTTCAACATCATATCATACAAGACATTTTCCAACACTCTCTCAAACACTTAGACAAATATTTTACTCAAAATTCAAGTGCCAAAACTCATACGGATCTTAAGAATTTCATTCAAGCTTAAAGTCTTCATTCCAATCTTCATCAAGAAATTCTCCAAAGGTAAGGTATGTGGGTTTCAACTATTGGGTTCTTTCATCCATGGTGCCCAATCTCTCTTTTTACATAAACTGCATGTTTCTAAGTTGATTTACTTATGGGTCTTACTTACTATGAAATTGACTATGAACTATATTGGGGTTTCATAAAAGTGTGACTGTTTAAGCATGTTTTGCGCTATGAATCTTTGATCTATCTTAAGATTTGATAAAGGGTTTTATGTATGTTGCATGAGAGTACTACCAAGTTTTAGTAAGTGGTTTTACATTGAATTTACTTACATGATATCACTCTTGAATTGCATAATCTTATACTAGTAGTACATACCCGCCAAGTGTTTGATAAATGTCCGGGTAATGTATCTTGAGTTGTTGAAAGTCTAATGTTTGGCATATGAGTTAAATGACTTTATGATGATGAAAGAATGGTATGTATGTGTTGATTTCATGATATATATCTATAGTATTGTGAGTTAACCATAACCAATTGAGGATTTGATACCTCAATCACCTTGGATGGGAGTGGTAAGCCATCAACCAATTAAGGGGTTAATACCTCAATTACTTCCAGTGGAGAGTGGTCATGTCCTTCAACCAATTGCGGGGTTAATACCTCAATCACCTCGGATGGGGGTGGTAATACATCAACTAATTTAGGGATTGATACCTCATTCACTTTCGATGAAGGGTGGTCATGTTCATCAACCAATTGAGGGGTTGATTCCTCAATCACTTCTAAGGGGTGGTCTACCTTAGAGTACAAGTACTAAGTTTGCTTGGTCTATGATTATGATCTCTTCCTTCACATGTAATATGTTTTATATAAGCATGTTTTACTTTAAGCATCATTCATACATGTCATGTTGTTATTATGCCATCCATTGCTTATGATATTGCATTTTGCCTATGTTGTCTATCTCTTGTTGCATTGTATCCTACATATGTAGTACATTCAAATATTCTAATGCATACTGTATGCCTACATGATGTTACCATGTAGGAACCGGAGCTTCTCACAATTATTCTTATCCTCCCTGTGGCTAGTACTATCTCTACAAAGCAAGTTGGTGAGTCCTCAATTTCGAAGATAATATTTTTGATCTTAAGCTATGTATAAGGACTCTCTTTCCTTTATTGTATGGTTTTGACTATGAAGGTGAGCCCGGTTGCTCATCTTGGCCCCCGCTAAGTTTTATGTTTAGAGGTATTGTTGGATAAGTTATGTAATGGTGCTATCAGTTTGATTTTCTTTAACTCTTTTGGCGTTTCAGGATATGAAAGACTTCCCTTAGTCCCTTTGTTATTATTTCTATTCTTTTATTATTGTCTAATTGCTTCCGTGACCAAAGATGTATAATGATATGTTAAGAGGCTTGCTTGGGATTCTTCGGTTCTCCATTTGCCGTGTCACGTCTAGGCTCTAGGTTTGGGTCATGACAACATCATTATGAACTATACGTGGATCCACTAGCTAAGTCATTAAAGCAACCTATGGAGACACATAATTTTAGGCTATAGGTTACTATGAAAATTTTCTTGAGAAGATAATTTTACATCTTTCCGATTGAACCCCGCCTCAAGCCTTCTCATGCTAAGTCAAATTCCACCATAATAGAAATCATAAATCAATAGAACATATCATAATTTGAGATCCTTAAGTCATCATCATAAAATAGAGTACTATTAAAACCTTGATGATTTAATTGATGTGAGAATTATCCTTATCGCATCTTGAATCCAAGAATAGGTGAATAAAATACTTTCTCTAATATTCATTAATTCTTTAAGTACTTTCATAAGTCATAATTAAGCATTTTTATGGAACTTGGGTGAAGTCTTTTTTCATTCATGATCATAGCTCGTAGTAGACTAGGGTAACTTGTAAGGGTTCATCTCAAATTATCTTTAAAACATGTATTTAATGAAATCATATATAATCATAAAGAATAACCATTAATTGCAATCATAATTAGAGGAACCCATATGAAATTCATGAAACCTAGATAGCCCTGTAGAGAATTAACTTGTAAATTATCAAAAACATATAATTAATATCAATTCATGAGTAAATATGTCAATACTCATAATACAAAATATAATTTGCACAATTGAATTAGGAATCATGAAAACCCATGTATTTCATACTTGGAATAGATTGAAAAAACATGTACTCCTTGGAATCCATGGGTGAAAAAGACCCATGAATGAATACTCGCATACCTTGAGTAGAAACCCTTGAAAAAAAACTCGAGTATTGCCAGAGGAACTTGCAAGAAACACTATATTGACCTTCCTTGAGCTTAAGAGAATTTGTGGAGAAGAGTTAAGAGATTTTTTGAAATTGGAGAAATATTTGGGATTAGGATGAAGATAATAGTATAAAAATAATTATAGGGTAGAAATAGGATCAAAATGACGTAGTTTAAGGATTAGGATGATAGAAAAAGTTAAAATGCCCTTTATTAGAATTGTTGGGAGACTCATATATGGATTGTAGACCCGTCTACGACTCGTAGATACCCTTTCATAGATTCTGATCCAAAAAATCATACTAGAAGATCTAAATTATAATATTATTCTATAGGCTTGTCCTATTTTCTATGACCCCATAGAACCCCTCTGTAGAAATCTTCCACACTTAGTCAATTTTTCATCTTTCAGGATCCCATCTATGAATCCATTATATGGCTCGTACGGTCTTATAAGGGTCTTAGAACCCATTATGTAAACTATCTTATTTTGCTAAAAAAAAATAAACAAATAAAGTGTCGGGGTGTTCTATGAACCCCATGTATGACTAGTACTTCCTTTTACTAGCTTGTGTTGTTCATTAATAAACAAAGTATTGACACCCCCTTTATCTTTCGAATTTCTGAAATCTATCCACAACCACTGTCTATGGGTCGTGGATCAAATTATGACTCATATAATGTATCTTGTAGTTTATCAAATTTTCCAAAAAAAATTTCAAGTACAAGTTCCATCTACTAGCACTTATCTATGATCCATAGATCAATCTATGAGCCATAGTCATGGCTCGACCAGTGCACTTGTTTGTATTTGCTTTCTTATATGGACTTTCCAACTTACGTAAGTATTACAGTATGGATAAGAATGAAATCAACATAATTTTTATGGAATTTTCTTCTTTTGGATCAAAAAGAGAATCAGATTTTATGGTACACATTTGATTGGATCAATTATAATAAGTAATGTAGAATATAGGTTTTGATAGCAAATTGACATAATTTTTAGTATTGAGGCACGAATCATGATATATTGATTGCTCAAAAAACTTATGTTGCACTTTCTTTTTAATTTGCATTGCTTGGGAATAGCTAGTATGGGGTTTGAAAATTTGTTCGACCATATGTGAATCTATCTAGAATAACATATTGTAGGTTTTTATTGATAATCATTTGCGCCAACTTTTCATCGTTCCAACGCACATTAGGTTCCCCTAAAAGTATGAAATTAGCTTGAAAGACAATGATTGGGAAATTGAAGGTGTTGGTTGTAAAGTTGAGGCATATAACGGTAAGGAGGAGGAACAATAGGTGCTGGAATTGTGATCTTTACTAGCCAAAAACCTTTTGGGGAGGCTATTTAATGGCCAAAGTAGTCATAGTCATCATGAAATAGTATTTTAGCGAGTGTTTTTTCTTTTTTTCTACTTGACTATCCTAATGCTGGATCTACTTCTAATATCACAATAATTGAATATGATTCCTCATCAACCAGGTCCACCTATGACGACTTTGTCACACCCCAAGCCTACACCTTAGACGTAGCCGGTACTCGAAAACTATTGCTAGTTCCTAGGTGAACCACTTAGCTCAATTCACTTATACAATTAGCGAAAGATTTAATAAAACAAAAGAAAGTACTCAAGTGGACATACAAATTCTCATGTAACATAATTTTATGTCTTGTATTAAAATAACTCAATATTTTAATTGAAATAAATAATAATAGTTTTTCAAAATTGATTTTGAAAGTAAGACAGACTCTACTATTATCTATCTAACTCGGTCTATGAAGCCTCTATCAACTCATAAAAAGGTGTCAAGACATGTTCAAAACTACCTCAAGACAATGAAAAAGGGAGTGAACTAAAGTAAAAGGGTTCCTCAGAAAATAAGGAGGTCTCACCACAGTCTGCGACTGAATAAATCTTCAATGAAGTGCTTGTTGAGGATCTCTAAAACCTGTACTTGCATCATTTCATGATGCAACACCGAGTGGCGTCAGTACATTAAATGTATAGTATGTAAGATGGCCAAAAGTATTAAGAACAGGATACTCACTTTAAAATTGAACTTTGAGATAACTTAATTGACAAAAGTATGTCATGCAAGTAAAACATATATTTTTTAACTTGTTTAAAAGTGCAACTTAATATAAAGAAAATTGACTTTAATGCATTAAGAGCACAGCTAAATATATAAGAATATGATAGTCAAATGCTTAGTTCTACAATTAGCTCAACTCAATTAAATATGCAACATAATAAAAAGAAATGCTTTAGTAAAGAAATAATAAATCTCAGTGTGTAAAATAATAAACTTTACTTCTTGGGGAGTTTCTCTAACCTACAACTATCACTATGAGCTTCATGATGTTGTAGTGTCATGCCCATGCTGCCAGAACTGTCTCATACTTTGCCGAGTTAAGGAATGAAAACTAGGGGAGTGGATCCATCCCAAAATTGGGTCATCTCAGTGGCAAGTGAGGAATTGTACCTTGGTACAATCTTATCTTATGTTTGCTACGTAGTTTATAAGTTCAAGCTACAATTGCTCTCACTCATATTGGTGCTCAATAATACTCCCAAAATTATTAAGTATATGCGCATACTTAAAAGAATATTCTTTCTCAAAGTATTACTTTCTTCTCTTTGGGACTTAGCCCAACTTAACATTCCCTTAACTTTTCTCAAAACTATCTAAAATCATAGGCTTCATGCTTTACTATTCATAAAATGCTTATACTAATATTTTTCTTGAGTTTAAAGTAAGATATCAAGATTCATAGATTTTTGTAATAACTTTAGGGTTTAACTAGTTTAACAATTAAAAGTAGTATCTCAACTTAAGACACCAATTTAGTAGAAGATTTTAGTAAATCTCATGATTTTCGTCAAAAACTCATTAAATCATGCATCATCTCATCAAAATATATTCACCCAACATGTAACTCTTTGTACTTAATAAAATACATATATAATATTAGTTTAAATTACATTTTTATCAATGCATAGAAAAGTCACCATTTTTAATAGAATATGTAAAACCTTTGTAACACCCCACAACTTCCAATATTGGCACAATGCAAATAAAACATGATATGGTTTGGACAAATTAGCACTAACTTTCAAAAGTGCTTGAATTTTGTGTTAATGGGCTATATGTGCGTCTAACGCCTAAGATAGTCGAGTATATACATGTTTCGTGTTGAATTGAGAAGATTACGGCCTTAAAATGAAGTGAGAGAATTGAGGTGCTTATAGGACTTAGGAAGCAAGAAGGTGAGTCAGCTACTTGTTTAGCTTAAAATCGTTAGTTAAACAGAGATGAGGCTCGATGTCGAATTTGTCTAAGTTTGATTATAAATAAAGTCCGTGTTAAGAGTGTAACTTTGGACCATGATTTAACATCACATATGGACTATATTTACAGCCCAAGGATGATAGTAAGGAAGGCCCAATGACATCATAAGCTCTTGGATACTTTGGGCCCAAAACTAAGTAAGAAAGGTTGGCAAAATAGGGAGTCCAAGTCTATCAACTTGGAGACCCATTTTGGCCCAAGTTTAATGGACAAACTGCTGGGTAAGCAGCTTATTATTGTATGGTATAAGATGTTCAAAAGTCCAAGAGAATGTAGGCCAAAGTGGTAATATAAAGAGGGGCTATAAGCAGCAAATATCCATTCACTTTAACTTGGAAAAAATTTATGTTTTCTCCCAACGTTATTGTTCTTCATTCTTCACCTTGTAAAGCAGCTAAATAACTCTCCTAGGGTTCTTAGAGAAGCCTTACACCTTGAAGTAAGTGGTAAGTAAGTTTACGCATGTGTTTAGTACAGTTCTCCTATGAAAAACAAGAAGTATATGTTAATATGTTGGTGCTGAAATTTCTGGATAGATTGTATACTAGGGATTCTTGTGTGCTTTTCTTGTTAATTAAGAGGTTTTTATCTTGTTGTATGGCTTAATTATGTATTAGTACTTAATTATGCAGTAAAGGTTGATTTTATAGAAGTGTAAAAAGGCTGATTAACTACTATTACAGTCCACAAAAGTGAGTCATTATATGATATCGCAATTATGTACTTCGTATGAACTTGTGGACTATTGGAAAGC